>CABHPQ010173789.1:50533-68065 GCA_902168405.1 Peromyscus aztecus | reverse complement strand
TTCTTGGTTCTGCATAGAACTTGGATCCAATGAGATGGACTTATTGATTGGCTTATGAGGTGGGCCTTGGCTGTGGATCTGCAAGGGAAGACATAGAGTTTGGGTATCTAATAGGCCATCCTGAACCCCAAGGCTACAGAGACTGACTTGGGATTGTGGTTTTGAGCCTGAATTTGCCAAGTCTGGCTTTGTACCTACCAGTCCTGGGCCCTGGGTCCTCTGGGGTGGGTCTGAAGCCTGAGTCTGAGGGCAGAGGCCTGGTCCACTCTGTCAAATCTGATGGTTGAGTCTGTAGTAGTCTTCAAAGAGCCTTGGTTTGTGAGGGCATTAGAGCCTGGTTGGGTTTATTTGGCCTGGATTCTGAGTCTCTGGGGCTAGTTTGGTACTTGGCAGGTATGGTATGTACATCCACAAGGCTAGTCTGGAGTATGGGATAGTGGGTGCTGGGCAGTTACCATGGGCCAATGTTTAGAGAGCTGGAGGTTGGGAATGTACACACAGTTCAGAGACCGCATATACTGGCCTGAATGAGAAGTCTGGAAAGGTTGTCCTGAGCTAGGTCCGTTAGGGCATGAAGCTCTATAGCCAGTATGGAGAGGAAGGCTGTAGGGAACAACCTGACTGTGTTGATGGGTTTCAGTCTGCTGCCTTACAGTCAGAGATATCAACCTGGAGCTGGGACAGGCCTGAAGCTTAGGCTGTGTAGTCTGCCTGGCTTTGGGCTGGCTTAGAATCTAGGGCAGACCTGGAACCTATACTCACAGAAGCTAGCTTGAAGGCTGCGTCCAGGGCTCACTCTGTCCTCAAGGGGAAGCCTCATCTCGAGAGAGTGCAGACCCTAGTGCCTCAGGGGGCAGTATGGCCCTATTGTGGGTCTGGAGACTGAGGCTGTGGGGACTAGCCTGACCTTTGGGATGCCTTGAATCTTAGGTTGATTGGGAGGTTTAAACCACTAGGGTTGAGCTGTCAGTGGGCCAGGCATGAAGTCTGATTCTGAACTCTGACGAGACAATGAGTGGGCTTGGAAACTCCGTCTTTGGTGCTGGCCAGGTATCCAGGGCCATCAGGGCCTGGACAGTGCTAGGTCTGAGTGGGGTGGTACTAAGTGTGAGGCAGTGTGGTGCTCACTTCCCTCTCCTTTCCCCAGCTAGAGTTGTGTGCTCACTGCTGTGCTGCTTGGGGTTTGGTGAGAAGTGAGCCCAGTAATGAGCAGCTCTCCGCGTCTCACACACACACACACACACACACACACACACACACACACTCACTCACATACATCACAGGCACTGCTCTTTTCCATGTGTCTTCCCTGAGTTCAGCGGGTCACTGCAGTTCTCACCGGCTTCCCTTAGCTCTTGGGAAAGTTTGTGGGGCACTCTGATTAAATCAGTGCTTTTGCTTGCGGACATGAACTGGAAAGTCCTGGCCCACCTTCCTGGGGTGCTTTACGTTTGGTAACTGACTACAAGTCATTGTTTACAATTGACATTTTGGCAGTTTTTATGTTTTTGTCAGTTGTTGGCTCTTTGCTCAGTGAGATGTAACCAATATTTATTGTGTGCTTACTCCCTAACTGAGTAACATGCAGTCAGTCATCTCAGCCCTGCCATTTAAGGTCCAGGCCTCTCTCTTGGCATATCCACAAACTGAGATGTGGACAGTTTGAACCGTCGTTCCCCTTGTATCTGAGTCCCTAGGGTTTGTAGCTAGCTGTTCACGGGAGGCTCTCTAACTTCCTGAGAACAGTACAGAGCCCAGTGAGCCACACTGAGATCCCAGCTCTGGTCTAAGTGAAGAGGCCAAAAGCTTCTCTCTACTCTGTATTGTACATTTTGTTGTCCTGTATCTCCTGAATGGAGTGTCTGTATGGGTATGGAAACTACTGAAGATATTCTTTATGTATCTCAAGGTCACTTTCTGGAATAGTTTTTAATCTGTTGCTAGCTCCTGGGAAGCCTATTGTCCTTGTTTGGCAAGCCGTTACAGAAACAAAATGACTGTTTCCCTAAAAGAAAAAGTGAACATCCGCTGTAGTTTTTTTAATTAGGAGTGAGCTGCAGGGAGAAAGGCACCTCCTCCCTGCACCGATCTACATTGGACATAACTGTAGTGCTTTCAGCCAGCCAGACTCAAGCAGAAACAACTCGAGCTCTTTCTTCATCTGTTATTTTGTTTCTTAGAGTTTTCTGATAAAGAGAACAGTATAGAACTCTTTTTTTTATTTTTGTAAAGAGCTCAACTTTTTAAAAAAAACTTTGTGCCTACTAGGCTGCTTTGTAAAGAATTGTGCTTCGCCTGCTGAGACCAGAGGCCAGAGAAAGGAAAGCAGTTGAATCAGACCCAAGTTACAGAGTCGCTTAGGGTCATCTCCTCTTCCTTCACAAATCCCCAGCTCCCATCAGCAGAAGGGCCGGCGTCCACCACTCAGTGGGCGGGGCCAACCCGTGCTCTTACTTGTGTAAATTCTGGGCAGACTGTCTTACTGTGAATTCCAGGGTCAACAACCCCATGTAAACAAGACATGTGGGTGTTTTATCTTGACTCAGATTTGGTACACACAATACTAGATTTTAAATCATTTCTAATCTTTTTCTTCTAAAACTCTTTTTAAATACAGGCAAAGGTGTTGAGAATTCTCATCTAACAGATTTATAGTGTTTATCTTTTATATCCAAGTTTTAGGCCCACATTGAAGTTATCTTTCAAACAAAGGATGTCTTTCTTAAACCCTTTTTTGGTTTTTGCTCCATCTTTGTAGTAGGGAGGCTTAAGAGTCATATGCGGCTTACTGAAGACTGATTGATTCCCGGCTGGCCTCTAGGACACACAGCACAGCAGGGTACATTGAGATCCACTTTAAAACACTCTTTGGAGACGTAGCTATAGATGCTCGGTATTTTATAATCATAGTTATATGTCATCTCCTTGTTCACAGTGCTATTTATTAATTGACCTCTAGAGCTGGCTTGAGAATCTCAGGTGTTGAGTGGTTTGGATTTTCTGTTGTTCTGTAGAATTGTGAGAATCGTTTCTTAATGCAGCACTTCTAAGTTTTTAAATTAATAACTAGACTATTTGAAGGGGGTTTTAGAACTTTAGTGTAGTATAAAACTGCTAGGGTTTGTTTTTTCTTGAAATTTTGTTTACATTGTTTTTTTTATCTAGCGTTGGCATGGGTGGTAGTAGCCATAGCAAGGAAAAGACCACGGTTCACAATTCTTGTCCCCACAATTACCAAAGGTTTTTAGAGAAATGATTATAAGCTAATATGTATTGATGTTTATTTATATCAGTGTCTTTCATGTCTTGAAAGATAAATCATCCATGCTTTCTCAGGCTTTGACCAGTAACAGATGAGAGTAGGTAAGTTGAGCTCGGAATGAAAGGGTGGCAGGTACCAGAACAATCTACAGCATACAAAGAGGGAGACGACTATTGCTCTGAATGATCATTTTTGTCTAAGCATCTTCAGACTATTCAGTAGGTAGATTTCCAAACAAACATCTTTACTCCCGTAATCACTAAGATTTCTTTCCAGTCTCCGTCTACCCTATGTAAATCCTTCGTTCGGTACTCAGTGACAAGTTAGTTTTATATTCTAATCATGAGAATATTTAATATTGATTTAAAAATAATAGTAGTTGCAGGTGAATGGCATCCACCTTAGTAAATGTTCCAAATCAGAAAATCTTGGTTTCCAGTCTGTATAGTCAGTGCTTGCTGAGAAGCTGGTCAATTGTTTACTAACTCTGGGTAATGAACAACAGTCTGTGGCCCCCAGATCTACCATCATGTTGTAGCAAACTTCTGTCAGCTCTGGATTTGAAGTGTTTTGGTTCAGGCAATTTCACTTGTATGAAATCTCGCTTTTTTCTTTTTCTCTTAAAAATGAGTAAAGTCATTCCTACTTCATAGACTTGGTGTGGAGGCTTGAATGATGTGTTGCAGACACAGTATTTCACACACCACTGATCTGACATTTACAATATTAAATCTCCTTTAAAGTGTGTATTTATATGGGTATATTAAAACATAAAACTTCATTTGGGGAACTGGAGCAATAATTCAGTCAATAAAATGCTTTTCATGAAAGCGTGAGGACCTGAGTTTGATGTCTCAGAGTCCATATGAAAGTTAACTAGGGAGGAGCATGCCTAACCTGGGTGTTAGGAGGGTAGTTGGGAGGGTTCCTGGGCTTGCTCACCAGCCAGTCGAACTGAATTGGAGAGCTCCAGGTACAGGGAGATACCCTATCTCAAAACTTAAAGTAGAGGTCAGGAAAGGAAGATGCCAATGTTGACCTCTGGCCTCCACATAGACACACATGTATGTGCACTCTCTCACACACATTAACATGTATATGCACATAAATGCATAAAATAGTAAATTTTGAACTCATTTTTCTTTTTATGTTCATTTTACTTAAATCATTATGCTCATTTTTCACATATGGAATTTATCATTTCACAAATTAATTTGTTGTAAGATTTCTTCTCTAGTGAATTAAAAGACTTATTAAATTTGCCAAAATTGAATTTCCATGATTTTCAGGAATGTGCCTATAATTTGGATAGCATGACATGTTTTATAACTTGTATTTATGTTTACATAACAGCTTATTGTGAACAAATCTCAAAGTTAAACTTAGCATTTATGCCATTAAAACTAAATTTGATCCAAGGGATGCAGGCCTGTTATCTGAGACAAGAGGACTGACAGCTTGAGGCTAGCTCGGACTGTACTGAAAGTTTGAAGCCAACCTGAGCTCCTCAGTGAGACCCTATCTCAAAAAATGAAACCAAAATTAGAAATTAGCTTGTGTATGTTTAATTTCCGGTGGTCATTTTAAAAGTAAGTGTTCTCAGGTTGGACAGGTGGCTCAGTGGTTAAAAGCACGTGCTTCTCTTACAGAGGCCCCAGGTTTGGGTTCCAGCACCCGTATTAGATGATTCACACTTGCCTGTAACTCCAGCTCCAGGAGACCTGGCGCCTCCTCTGGCCTCCATGGGTACCTGCACTCATGTGCACATACTCACAGACACATACACATAATTTAAAACAAGCTTTATCTTTAATACAAAATAAAAAACAAGTACTCTGTAGCTGTACACTTTCCATCAGATATGAGAAAGGGGTGTGATAGTGTAATAAAGTGCAACATATGAGTTAAATAATATTGAAACACTGTCTTCTCATGTACCAGTCTTGTGGCTCTAAGCTATCAGAGCAATTGCTATATCCAGAAGCAGTGTCTTCTATTTTGTCCTCTGATGTTGTTGCTTCAACATCCACTCAGGCTTTTATTGTCATTCCTAAGATTGAAGATAGGCCAGTACACATCTTCATCCCAGTTTGCAAAGATGGAAGAGACAAAATACAACAATAGGTAAAATAAAAAGAATGCAGCTTTTATTTAAATTTCAGGTGACAGATTCAGATGCAGCAATGTATCCTGCCATTCCAGCTATTTGGATGGCTGAGGCAGGGAGCTGCCGTGATCCCAAGTTTGAGACCTACATAGGCAGGATTGATAGATCCTGCCTTAAAACAACCAAGTATCCTATGGAGCACTAAGTGCTCTGTACCAATGTCTGGTATTTTACTCCTAATTGTGGGCAAAATGACCTTGGGGCATTAAAGTTGTGCTTTTAATAAGGAATTTTATATTATCCCAGGTAGCAGACAAAATGCTGCCTCTGCCATGGAGTAAGCTGGCTAACCCTCTTGGAATGTGTAACAAAACATGACATGTTTAGAACAAGGTATTCAGTAAATGCTTTTTTGGATTGTATATATTGTATATACATATGTGTAGATGAATAACTGTATGTTTGGTATATGTGCATGCAGATATACCCATACCCATTTGTGTGGGTACCTATGTGTACAGGTTGGTATGCCATGGAGTCCAGAGGATGCCCTTAGATCTTTTCCTCGTCACTCTCCACTGTATTTATTGAAGCAGGCTCTCTTGTTGAACTCAGCGCTCACTGATCTGGCTGTTCCTGCTATCCACCTTGCTCTGGAAATCCAGTTTCTACCTCCAGGTGCTGGGAGGTGCACGGAGGCCTGCCTGGCTGTTATGTGGGTGCAGGGGATGCAAGCTCCAGTCCCTGCCCTGGAGTAGCAGGTGCTTTACCCCCTGGACCATCTCCCTAGGACCAGATGGATAGCTTAGTTATATAAATTAATTAGGGCATAGTGTGCTTTGGTCTGGTTTATGTTGGGTTTTGATAGTAGATGTTTCATTTTGCTTCTTTAAAAGTCTTTCTCTTTTAATTCTTTTCTAAATTGTATTGTTCATCCTCTCATTTCACCCCTCCCCCTTTTACTTTTGAAACTTGAGAACTTTGAATTTGGACTGAATTGTATTTGCTTATTCACCAGAGTGATTTCTACAGGCAGATCCTATGCAAGGCTATCTCTATCTAATTGTTATTCTTTCTCTTGCCTTCTGTGGACAGTTCACTCATGGGCAAGTACTTATTTAGCTGCTGTCCCATTCCAGACACTGTTCTGGTACTGGGAATACAGCAGGGTCGGGGACCAGGCTGACCCACCGAGCAGTCCTTGAAGGGAGGATTAAGAAATTAGATAGGAAAAATATAGACGTAGACGAAGACAAAGACAGAGACACGGGACAGCTTCGGGAGGACTCTGGGTCAATACCACAGTCTCCTCGAGTTTATTCCTAATGGGCTTTTTGTATACCAGCAAGGGGAGAGGCAAAAGACCTCCCCTCTCAAGGTCAAGGTACAAAGTTCAAACAAGTGTAGACCCTTCCTTAATTTTCAGAACACCTGGTAACCACACCTTATGACAAAGCATCTTATAATTAGCTCTTGAAGTATAAGACACCTGGTAACCACGCCTTTGGCCAAAACATCCTATTATGCAGCCTTGTGGGGCAAAGCAAACTCGGCCTCTCTGACCCTGAGTCAGGATGGAATAAGGCCTCACTGTGGAGACTCTGTGGGCCCCCAACGCAGTGAATGAAAGACTGGCCTAGCTTGAACTTGTAGTTTGGTTTGTTGCTCTGATAATGAATTTAAGAAAGCTGAAAGGTTAAGATTTCTATTAGTGACTGTATAGAAACTCTGACACATTCTAATAATACAGTGTTCTCATGCAAACATGTTCTCATGTGAAAACAGTGGTATATGAGAAAATGAGAAATTTTTAAATTGTGTATTTTATAATTTCCAAATCTGCTCTTCATTGTTCTTTCTCGTCATGTTAATCAAATGCTCTGTTCTTATGTCTCTGACTTTTTCTAGAAACTGGCTGACCTTTCTCTACGTATTCAACAAATTGAAACGACTCTCAATATTTTAGATGCGAAGGTTTGTATTTCTAAATACAGGATAAACTTTTCTGAATGTATATCCTCTTTCTCAGTCATACTTAGAATGTATTTGGGAGTGAAATCAACCTAACCCCTGTATCTGTGAAATGATACAGTATTGCACATTTTAAAATGTATTAAAATTGCAAGACAATGAATGGTGTTGTAGTCATTTCAAACGAACTCATGGATTGAGAGTTCTTTTATTATGCTAATTACAAGTAAACTATAAACATCGTGTTAGCAAATTAAGCTACTATGTGGTTCACATAACTTAATGGAAACTCAAAATTATTTTTTTTAAGAGTTTTATTTATTTTATGTGCATTGGTGTTTAGCTTGCATGTGTGTCTGTGGGAGGGTGTCAGATCCTTTAGAACTGGAGTTTCAGACAGTTGTGAGCTGCCATGTGGGTCCTGGAAATTGAACCTGGGTCCTCTGGAAGAGCAGCCAGTGCTTGTGACCGCTGAGCCATTTCTCCGGCCCAATTATTTTTATTTTAATGATTATAATGTAGAAATAGTGGCACAATAATATAGTCATTAGAATAAAACTTAAATGTCTCCCAAGCAAAATTTATCAGCATTGTCTGATATTTTCATTTGTAAATATCTTGGAAGTTAATGAAGAATGCCAGTTTGAAATCAGAAGTTGCCAAGAAGCTGGGTACAGTAGTCCCTGTTGATAATCCCAGTACTCAGGGGGAGGATGCAGGAAGATAGCCAGTTTGATGCCAGCCTGATCTGTTCAGAAAGAAACTGCCTCTTTAAATAGAAAATGAAAGAAACAAACAAAAGGTCCCGTGTTACCTGGGAAAATGATTTTTATTTGATGCCTAGAGATTTTGATAAATAAGTGACACATTCAGTTTTAACTTCTTTTGGTTTGTAATGTTGTACGTGTTTTTCCTGTTTATGAGATAAAGGAGAAACTACTGTGTGTGTGGTTTTTTTTTTTTCTGCTGTATTTTGGGATTGTATCCTTCCCTCCTTGATACTCCAGAAAAGTGTTCAGTGTCTGCCTTTGTCTGTGTCCGTTCAAAAGTGAATTTAATTTTTTTTAATTGATCAAAATATTTACTAACTATGTAAGTGGAACATTTTGTATTCGTGTTAGAACAAGGAAGTAAAGGCGAGGTTGTACTTTCTCTGCCCTCTGCGGACTTCAACAAGTATGTTGCCTGAGGACATTTCTCTGGCATAGAACTTTGGAATATGCGGCTTCGGGTACGCTAGGGATATTCTAGCCGTCACAACTGCACCTACTGTGACTTTGGGCCACTGCCACTTGGCTAAGCATGGTCTTCAGTCAGCACTTGTCAATGACTTCTGCTGCTTGAGATCTGATCACCAGGGATTTCTTATACTCTTTCTTATGACTATTTAATGGTTGGGGAACCCTAAGGTGCTGCCATCCAAGGACACAAGTCACATTTCCATTTGAACAAGTTCACCGTAGTGTTTCCCCAGCATAGTACAATCCCCACAGCTGGCAAACATCTGATAGACATATCACATATTACCAGGGTAAAATCAGAACGGATTTTTTGTAAATCTAACCCCAAATGCTTATCTTTTTTGTTTTAAAATGCTACTGTTCTAGTCTGGAATGTTGACAATATGCCTATCTGCTGTGAATAAAACACATTTTAGTAACATTCAATGATAAATGTTTACAGAGAGAAAAATAAGCTGTGTCATATATTAAAGATGTAAAGACACATCTCGTATAATGAAAACTTAAAACGTGCTAGCGGACTGGGTAGAAGACTCAGGGAGGTACTTGCTGCACGGGTCTGAGGACCTGAGTTCAGATGGGAGAAAGGAGGATCCAGCCAATCCAGCATTTCAAATGGAGGCACTCCAGGCAGTGTGCGACCCTTTCCTCAGAAGATGGTGAAGGGACAGTGAAGAAGAGTCCAGCACATGCACCAGCATGCATGCACACACGTGCACATACATGCTTGCTAACCCCCACACAGCTATACATACACACGCACGTATATACAACACACGTGCACATACACTGTGTATTGCAGGGTACTTTTCTTAAGCAAGCTATTTTTAATAAAAATGTTTCAGAAATCATTCTGTAAGGAAAATTTCCTCATCCTTGTTACAGGCAGTAAAAATGGGGGCATAAGGAAGGTTGGCCAGAGGCTCACATAGTATGTTAGCTGTGCATACACGTTGGCAGTCAGGCTCCAAAGCCACACTCTCAGTTCTCGCACTAAAATACTCTGTAATCTTTGAAGGGTTATCAACTAAATTAAACGTTTGAAAATATCTTCAAAAGTATTGTGAATGGTTTTCACTTTGAGTTTATGACGTAGTGATTGAAGATGAAAATTCTGAACCTATGTGATTTGATAGGTTTAAGGGAGCTGAGTAAGAACCCACAGGGAAAAAGGTTTTTTATGTGCACCTAGAAGGATCTCCTATCACTAATGTCCATTTCTCAGCTGTCATCTATCCCAGGCCTAGAGGATGTCACAGTTGAAGTGTCTCCTTTAAGTGTCACTACCGTCCCGAGCGGGTCACATTCTGAAAGCACTCCAGAGCAGCCACAGGTAAGTGATTTACAGGGACATGGTCATCATGGTTGCGCTGGACAGCCCTATGCTTAGACCTTGGAAGATGCTCAGTAGCTGTGAGACTCTTAGTCTTAGCCTGAAGCTACAGAACATGTGTCGAGGAAAAGGAGCTAGCTATTTTGTTTTTTAATTTTATTAAAACTTTATTGTGTATGTCACACCAAAGTTAACAAGACCCAAAATCTCTATATTTCAGTGAACCGAAAAAGTGTATTTTGGAAGTTGATTTGTTTGCATCAGCATCCTAATTAGAGCCCCTTTGACATCATAATAAGGGCCACTGTACTTGGCTTTGTGCCATAACATTTCCTGTATGCTTCTACACGTGTAAAGCTTGAACTGTTTATTTAAAAATATCCATTATATGCACATCTCAGTGAGGTATTGAAATATGAAATAAAACAATCACCAAAATGGTGACCCACTAAAGTAATATTAACAAGGTAGACATCCTATGTAAGCGAATTTTGCATTTCACTTACTTAGAAGTATTTTCACACAGTATTTTTAGGTCCTAATGATGTTGCTAATAAAGTTGGTAGCTGAGAAAGGAAGCTTGCTGTGTGTCAACACATGTGTACTTCTAAGTGTTTTTATTTTAATAATTGAATATATTAGTCCTCAGAAGAGCCCTATGACCCAAGTATAGTTAGTTGATCTTCTGTGCCTGATTCTGCATCTCGGAATTCACCTAAACACATATTAAGGGTATTCAGGAAGAAAGAATTTGCATCTATAGGGAATGTATGTGGACTCTTTCTTGTCATTATTCCTTAAACAAAATGAGTGTTTACATTGTAAAAGGTACTCTAAGTAATCTAAAGATGGCCTAAATCACACTATAGGGTAAGAGTAAGTTCAATTCAGACACAATGCCACTTTATATATAGGATACTCTAGCAGCTGCAGATCTCAATATCTATGGGGTCCTAAGACCAACCCCTGCTGATCCCCAAATACCTATTACTATTAATCACACCAGAATTTCTTTTTTTTTTTTTTGGTTTTTCGAGACAGGATTTCTCTGTGTAGCTTTGCGCCTTTCCTGGAGCTCACTTGGTAGCCCAGAGGCTGGCCTCGAACTCACAGAGATCCGCCTGCCTCTGTCTCCCGAGTGCTGGGATTAAAGGTGTGTGCCACCAACGCCCGGCCACACCTGAATTTCTTAATTTGCTTTGCAGATTCAGAACTGCCTGGTATATGTCTGACAATTTTTGAGTTGTAAATTAATTCATTTAGAGTATTTGGAAGTTCTGTAGCCTTTCTGCATTTGTAAAATTGTATTGGGTTTTTGTGTTGATCAATCTAATAAAATGATTCTTGAGCATGTTAACATTCAGATAAACTTCTCATTTTTTCTTCATTGACATTAACTAGTATACTTTTATATAAAATACTTTGAAAAGGACTTAAGCATTGCTTTTTACAGATTTTTATGGACATTATAGTCAACTCAGCTATTCCAGTACATGGGAGGTGGATGCAGGAGAATCAGGAGTTCAAGGTCATCCTTGGCTATGTAGTGAATTGGAAGCCAATCTAGGCTACGTGAGACCCTGCCTCAACACAAAACAGTAACAACATCGTCTCTTTATTACTGTTTCTGAGCTATGAGTCAGAATCCTGTGGTTTCTATACTGCTTTTTGTGCAACTTTAATTTCATGGCTCGGATCTTATCATTGTTCACAGTAGAGTATCAGTTATTCAGATTGAGATCAACTTGAGAATGAAATGAAGGACAGTTGAGAGAAAGGATTATGAGGGTTAATGGGCCATTCATATAGTAAAAGTATGCCAGTGTGTGATTAAACCTTGTTAGGTCTTGGGTGTTGGCACAAGGTAGCAGATGAGAGTTTCATACTGTTAGACTGGGATGTAGCTCTCATTTGCTCCGTTGGGCTTTGGAGGAGCTGTGCATTAAAGACTTAAAACATATGCTTGAATCTTTTTTCTTTTTATGCTTAATAATATTTTTTTACTTCTGTGTTTAAGTGTTTTGCAGATGAATATATATACTCATACATATTGTCATCCACTTTTGTAACATTTAACAATATCACATAGTGGAGGGAACCAAAAGAATTTGTACTTGTTTTATTGCTTCAGAGTTTCTTTAAAAAAAAAAAAAAGATTTGGCTTACATATAAATTATATTAGAAAAACTTCAATATATAAACATAATTTATGTTCATTTTTTAAAGACAAGATGGCTGTTTTGTTTTATTTCTTGTTTTTTTGTTTTTTTGTTTTTCAAGACAGGGTTTCCCTGTGTAGCCCTGGTTGTCCAGGAACTCACTCTGTAGACCAGGCTGACCTCGAACACTGAGATCCACCTGCCTCTGCCTTCTGAGTGCTGGGATTAAAGGCATGCATCACCACTGCCTAGCTAAGACTGAAGATTGTTTAAAATAGTAATTTGTCACATTTTAGCATAGATGCATTGTAATGGCATCTGTGGAAGAAATTCCTTGGAGCAGTTATGCCGATGCTGACTGAGTTGATTCTGAGTGTTCAGATTAGTAGGGAAGCCAAGTACTGTGTGCTGGTGAGTCTTCACTGTGGCCCAGCTTCTGGTAACCCAGCGCTGTGCAGCATCAGGACTGCCATTGTTTAAAAACACCATCCCTCGGAATTTGTCACCCAAACTAGTATTTAGTTAATTCTAGCTACTCTGTTAACTTGGTTACCATTAATAGCTGCTCATCAACACATAAAATGTACAAAACCAGAGAATCTGGTTTTCTCCAGGAAATCTCTGAGCATCACTTTCTAAAAACTTAGACTCACCGTATCCATTTAGAATATGATGGCGTGGGAAGTGAGGAGGACAATAGGATACATGGTAGATCCTTAGAAAATAATTCATTGTCCATTAGTTGAGCAGTTGACAAATCAAACTGTTTTACTAGTTTCCTGATATATCCACCCATCATGTTTTATAGGATAAATAAAGGAAAATAAAAATTCTGATGCCAAGAATACATTTGCATTGCAAGGAACAATGTATTATTGATGATATTAATTTTAGCTTATAAGTATTTATAGGTATTTAGAAACATATATCCCATAATTAAATTATTGGTATTTAAATGTAAAATACAATTTTAAATATGTATTACCTTATAATTATAAAAATAAACATCCCTTTTAAGTAACATGACAGATACTTTCTGTGACTTGTCTAAAGATTTACATAAACTCTCTACAGCAGGACATCACACAAGACTCTGGACCACAGGAAAGTGAAGTTTCTTCAGAAAATATCGTAACTGTAGCCAAGGATCCAAGATATGCCAGATACCTCAAGATGGTTCAAGTGGTGAGCTAATTTATCTGTCTTCTCTGTCTAAACCTGCAGATTTCACTGTTATTTTTCCAATTTCCAGAAGTCCAATATTTCCCATTAAAATCAATTACACAGGGTTGGAGAGATAGCTCAGTGGCACCAACTGCTCTTCCAGAGGACTTGGGTTCAATTCCTGACACCCATATGGCAGCTCACAACTGTCTGTAACTCCAGTTCCAGCAGACCCGACACCCTCATAAGACATACATGCTAATGCTCATAAAATAAAAATAAATAAAATGAAAAGTTTAAAATCAATTACACTTCAAGTTGACATAGGTTAGCAGTTCAGTGTAGATTTGTGCCATTATTATTTTATTTGAAATCAGAAAAAAACGAAACAGGGCTGTTCCTCTGATAATTCAATACTTGAGTTTGCTTCTCTTGTGCTACTGTAAATATGGTTTTAAAATATATTCTGTTTTGATGTTCATTTATCAGTGTTTTGGTTTATAAAAAAAGAACACTGCTCTCTTGGCTACATAAGGTAATAGTTTTAATAGTATGTGCCTTTATGTTTGTCTAAGCAATTATACATGGTCTGATGAAAAATGTTTGTGGATGTGTACAGCAGCAGAAGTACATTTATTCCTATACTTAAAGAAAGCCCTACTGCAAGTTACTGAAAGAGCCAACAGAATATTATATTTCTGCTAATCAAAAAAATTAGCCAGACAGTGGTGGCGCATGCCTTTCGTCCCACCACTCAGGAGCAGAGGAAAGTGGATCTGAATTCGAGGCCAGCCTGGTCTACAGAGTGAGTTCCAGGACAGCCAGGGTTTCAAAAAGAAACTCTGTTTTGAAAAACCTAAAAAAAAAAAAAATTAATGCTTTTAGAACATTTTGTTATCAGACAAAAAACAAAACAAAAAATAGTACTATAGACTAGAGAATAAATTTGTGTCACAGCCAGTGGCATTATTTACCACCAAAATGACTTCACGGCAAATACTGCTGCTGATGGCGGAGAGCACAGATTGGGTACTGTAGGTCTGCAGAAGTAGTAATGAAAGAGAAGCCATGCCCTGCCCTCTGTGTGACAGAAGCGGATCTGTCACTTTGGAGTGGTCCATTGACAGTCAGTGGGCTGGCCTCTAGGTTTCAGGAGTAAGGTGGACTTTGGGATAAGAGCGTACACATTTTTAGGCATTATTACGCCGACATTCTTTTTCTCCAGTCGTGTTTGGTTCTATTGTAGGTCTCGGGCCATCCAGCCTCTGGGTTCTGGATGTCAGGAATGGGCTCACTCTCGTGGCATGGGTCTCAGGCTGGACCAGTCATTGGTTGGCCACTCCCTTAATCTCTGTGCCACTCTTACCCTAGCCTGTCCCGTAGGCAGGACAGACTGTAGGTCAAAGGTTATGTGACTGGTTGGTGTCCCAATCCTTCCACTGGAAGTCTTGCCTAGTCACAGGAGGTGGCCAGTTCAGGCTACATGGCTGCTGTTGCTAGGGGTGTTAGCTGGGGTCACCAGGTTTCTACCTGACCCCGGAATGTCCCCCCCTGCTATACTCATAGATTGGTGCCTAGTTCAGTAGTCATCAGAGAGGCTTCATCCAGCAACCGGTGGAAAGAGATGCAGAGACCACAGCCAAACATTAGGCTGAGCTCAGGGAATCCTGCTGAAGAGAGGGAAGGAGGATTGTAGGAGCCTGAGGGGTCAAGGACATCTTAAGAAAAACCACAGAATCAACTAACCTAGACTCATAGGGGCTCACAGAGTCTGAACCAACAACCAGGGAGCCCGCATGGGACTGACCTAGGCCCTCTGCCTGTATGGGACAGTTGTGTAGCTTGGTCTTCTGTGGGACTCCTTACAGTTGGAGCAGGGGCTGTCTATGACTCTTTTGCTAGCTTTGGGGACCCTTTTCCTCATACTGGATTGCCTTGTCCAGACTTAATAAAAGGGGAGATGCTTAGTCTTACTGTAACTTGATATGATATGCCATGCTTTGTTGATATCCATGGGAGGCCTGCCCCTTTCTGAACAGAAACAGAAGAGGAGTGGATGGGGTGGGCACTGGGGACAGAGGGAAGGCCGTCAGGTGGAGGAGAAGAACTGGGAGGAGAGGAAGGGGAGGAAATTGCGGTAGTGATGTAAAATAAATAAATTTTAAAAAATTATAGAAATAATTACAAATAATAAGTACGAGAACACTTTGTAGTAATAAACTTTCTGGATTAAAAAAAAGAATGTATAAATTTTTAATAAGATCAAGAAAGAGTTCAGCTTGAATATAAATAATGATGAACCCAGGAAAGAGTGCACTTGCAAGATAAATTCTTAAAAACTTTGTGACTCTCAAAATAAGAAAGAAAAGCCTTCAGAATGACACATAAAAGCTTTTTCTGTGAGTGTCTTCTGATGCAACCCACCTAAGAAATGAGAAAATAGAGTCGGGTTTTCTGAAACCTCCCATCTGGGACTAGATAGCAGACCTGTGTCCATGGTGCCACTCCCCACAGCTGCAGTTAACCAGTGAGCTGCCATCTGGAAACGCCACATGGGAGCGTTCATAAACAAACAGTTCCTCCACTTGAAATTAGTTGCTGTTGTGATGCATTCTCACCGGAAAGGAAGTCTTCCCCTGTCCATTGCGTCCACACCGTGTACAGGATCCATGTAGCCTGTTAGTGATCACAGTTAGCAGACAGCCTGCTGCACTGCTGGAGAACGTGTAGGCAGGGTCAGTCCTCAGGTGTCTGCCTGGCAAGTCTCATAGCTCCTGCAGACCAGAGGGGGACACTGGCTCTGTCCACTCAGGTCACAGATGTGTACTAAACACTTAAGAGATTAGTGAGCCAGAGCCAGCTAACACTCCCAGAAGCTACTTGGAGTTTTGATTTTTGTTATTAATTACTTAAAATAAGTTCTCTCTCTCTCTCTCTCTCTCTCTCTCTCTCTCTCTCTCTCTCTCTCTCTCTCTCTCTGTGTGTGTGTGTGTGATGGTCCTTTATCATTTTTTCTGATTATACAACCTACCATCTCACTGGATACGAAAGCCAAAGCCCTTAGGGGGCCTATGAGATAGATCTTCTCTAAGTTATCTGCCCTGTTACCTTTCTGATCTCTGTCCTCATTCACTCTGCCCTAGGTCACCTGGCCTCTGTGATGTTCTTAGCTAAGTGTGTGGTCAGTCTCCTGGCTTGGGGTCTTTCACATCAGCCATTCTCTGCCTGAATTACTTTTCCCCCGATGGTTGCATGGCTTACTCACTATTTCCTTCAAATCTTCATTTAAAATAGTGCCTTCTAAGTGAGGACTTAGTCACGCTTCTTTAAGTGACAGTCTCCTCTGACCTTGTTTTCAGAATGATAAATCTATAAAATACAGGTTCATGGTACCACTCACAGAATTGGAATCTCTAGATGTGGAAGTCAGAGCCAGAGCATATATGTTTTTAAAATGGTTTCTAATTTAAAATCATTTTGTTAATGCCACTATAAATTTTTATTTAAAATATTTTTTTAAAAATAAATGTTTTGTTAAGGAAGAAAGAAAAAACATAGCTCTTTAGAAGTGCTTGACTTAACTCTAGACCATCTTTTTTTGCCCTGAATGGAGCAGGGGGCCAGTTTGGAACCAACCTTCTGAGACTTTTCAGATGCCAGCAGTGCCCCTGTGTTAAGATCCTGGCTTTCCTGAGCCTGTGGTACAGGTCTCTCTGTGTTCTAGGCTCTGGAAGTGGCTCCTTCGTGGGGTCTCCCTCTTGGGACACATGGACGTGGCCTTCATCTGTCACACTGCCTCATCAATCATTCTTCTCTCTGCTTTTAATTTTCAAGCATTGTGGTTCTTACATGCCTCTCGGTCATTGAAGTTGGAGGCTGTTTTCTAATTGTTTGGGGGTGGTTTTCAAGCAGAAAGGGAGAAACAAGATCTTCACCCCGCCATCCCCAAACTGGAAGTTCATCCAAGTTAAATTTAATTTCATTGTTTTTAGTTCATTGTGCCAACCTGTATCCCAGACTCTTATTACCCAACTTTTATTTCCTACTGCTCCTTGTCCTGAATTCCATTCTTCATTCAAACCAAACCACAAATCCTTCCTCACATAAGCGGCACAGTGCTTTTCCAGCTCGGAACCTAGATTCTGCTTCTCTTAATTACTACTTTTCAAATTCTGCTCGTCTCACATCCCAGATTCTGAATGTACCAGTTCATAAAGCTAAAACAGTAGCTCCCTTCCTTAACCTAGCCAGCCATTTTTTCTATATTCATTATGGAATTTGTTATTTCATACCCT
>CABHPQ010173789.1:4608-50133 GCA_902168405.1 Peromyscus aztecus | reverse complement strand
AGAGAGAGAATATCACCAGTCCAAGGGGGAACTGTATGAGGAGAAATAGCCTTGAGGAATCTTTGTATTCACTTCAGCACTTGTACTGGCTAATTTTTTTTTTTTTTTTGTCAATATGAAACAAGCTAGGGTCATTTGGGAAAAGGACTCTTAATTGGGAAAATGCATCCATCAGTTTGGCCTATAAGCAAGTCTGGCAGGCATTTTCTTGATTACTGATTAATGTGGAAGGGCCCAACCCACTGTGGGTGGTACCACCCCTGGGCAGGTGGGCCTAGGTATTATAAAAGAGCAGGCTGAACAAGCCACGGGGAGTAAGTTGATAAGTAGCATTCACTCATGGATTCTGTTTTAATTTCTGCCTCCAAGTTCCTACCTTAAATTCCTGCCCTGGCTTCCTTAAGTGATGGGATCTGACCTGAGAGTTGTAAATTTAAATAAACCCTTTCCTCTCCAAGTTGCTTTGTGTTATGATCTTCATCATTGTGATAGCAACTCCAACTAGGACAGCAGTATAAGGGTGCTCAGATAATCTTTCCAACCACCTGTCTGCTCTCTGCTCCAGCTTCAAGCAGGGTGGAAATGCATAATTAGCTCCTGTTTCTCCAAGTTGTTGGTTTTTTTTTTTTTGGTTTTTCGAGACAGGGTTTCTCTGTGTAGCTTTGTGCCTTTCCTGGAACTCTGTAGCCCAGGCTGGCCTCAAACTCACAGAGATCCACCAGCCTCTGCCTCCCGAGTG
Organism: Peromyscus aztecus; assembly: GCA_902168405.1. NCBI lineage: Eukaryota > Metazoa > Chordata > Mammalia > Rodentia > Cricetidae > Peromyscus > Peromyscus aztecus. The sequence goes on along the minus strand of CABHPQ010173789.1, from coordinate 49,394 downwards.
CTGGGATTAAAGGCGTGTGCCACTACCGCCCGGCTCAAGTTGTTGGTTTTAAATGTTTTATAGGACAAGGCAAGATGTGTCACTCAGTGTTAACACTAATCTTTGGAATCTGGTTATTATTCTGTATGTAAACACTTTCTGATGTTTCTTAAATATGTTGTGAGTGGCTGTCAAAATTGGAATTGGACAAACATGACGACATTACAGTCTGCTTTAGAAAATGCCTGAGGGTAGAGCCGTTAGAGACCATGTCATCTACTCATTCAGTTTGTCAGCGACAGGAGAAGAATTACTTAGATTATTAGACTAGTAACCCAGGGTGGTGAAATGCTTTCCTGTTTTCTCTTAGCCTTCTAATCAGCTGTATACGCTCCTAAGTTGGTTCAGCTCCTTGAGTGTGAAAAATAAACAGAGCTTAGTGGGATGTAGACTAGACGATAACATACTTCACTGCCATCCCCCAAAGCAGCCTAATCTAGCTAATTCTAGTGCGTTCCTTCATTGTGAAAAGTACTTCACTTTGCCTGTAAATTCAGAGATTTTATTAAAATGCCATATTTTTCTCAGCCTCAGAGGGTCACTAATGTTTCCCTTGCTTTCCTAGGACTGTTAATGCAGAGAAACTTATCCTGAGGAGTTTAACTTGTATATAGACATGGTCTTGAGTAATGTGCTATTCCACTGAACACAGTACTGTAAGCCATGAAGCTGTCTGTAGATACAGTCTTGGGTAATGTGCCATCCACTGTACATGACTGAAAACCACTGAAGCTGTATGTAGACATGGTCTTGAGTAATGTGGCATCGCTGCATGCAGTACTGTAAGCCATGAAGCTGTATGTAGATACAGTCTTGAGTAGTGTGCCATCCACTGTACATAGTACTATAAGTCGTGAAGCAAAGTCACGGAAGCCCACATTTTAGCTATTAGGGAGGTATTTGTATTTGTATGGACAAAAACAAAGAAAGCCTGACCTAAAACAAAGCAACTCTGTCTCTAACAAAAGAAACCACATGACTTATTGATGCGGTATAAATTATACTCTCCAAAGGGAACCGGTGGTTCTAGAACGCCTCCCCTCCTCTGCACAGCACTGACATCCCGTTCTTCTTCAGGACCATTGTGTTCCTACGCATAAAGCCCACCTGTGCCGAGCTTATCTTTATCCCAGTGTGATAGTCTCTCTCAGCAGCATCTTGTTGCTGGAGATACTCTCAGTGATCGTGTTATCTTTTCTCCTGCTTTCTCCCCGAACTGTTCAGGAACATTTCATCCTCTCAGTTAGACAGAGTCCTTTTCAGGCCTCCTCAGTGTTTCCTCTAGTATGAAAAGCTTGGGTTTGCAGACTGCCTATGTAGTGATCATTCACCTCCCTCTGGGAAAGTCCTGTAGGTTACAAAAGCATCCCTTTTCTTTTCAAGCTCCCTCTGAGATGCACTGTCATCTTTGGGGCTTCCTCCCTAAGGCACCATGACAACAGTCTCTTCCTAAGCCCTCGCTGTCTTCAGGAGTGCATTGCTTTTCCAGTGGTCCTGTCTCACTTGTCCCATTCCTGTAAGGCCATCTCAAAGCCTCGTAACTTCAGCTACTTAACATAAATGTCTCCGAACAGAAGCTAACCTGGCCTTTGTTTGTTTCCCAAGTCCCCTGCCGCAGACCAGGAAGCAATACCTTTCACTGTGGCTTCTGCACCTTTTTCGGTTGCACGTGTGGGAGACATTGCAGAAAGCAGTTGTTTTGAGAGACAGTGTGAGCCCCTAGAAGCGTGTTTGCCTCGGAAACGCAAAGCTCCTTAGCTTTGCCTTAGGCTGCGTGTGACCACGGTCAAGTCTGTTTCCCCGTGTAAGCTGAGACCTGAACTTCCTCTAGATTTATGATCTGTTCATTAATCCCCAGGTTTGGACCGTGCCATTAGTAAAGGTTCCTGGAACACCTGCAGGCGCTTTCTGATTTTTTCTTTTCCTTTTAAAGTAAGTTTTATACAAGATTTTTCAGTGAGTAATACTATTTTGTTCCAAATGTGGCAGATAATTGATTCTGATTTAGTGCTTGTTACCATAATAGTGTGGCACCAGCCTTTGCTGAGTTACATATTGCTTTTATAACTTAACTGGAATAGTGTACATAGATCACTTTTCCAACAATTCTTCCCCCCCCCCCCTTTTCCTGGCAGAGCTTGGTGAATCTTGTGCCAGTAATAAATTGTGCATTGGGAAAGTCCTGCTTCCACATGAAGGAGGCTAATGAGTTGTACTTTTGAAACCATATTTGCCAAAACAGTCTCTTCAGACACTTCGACTGTTCAAAGCGCTATTTTCTTTGGCTTGCTTAAAATGTGAATTGAATAATCCCTGGTTCTGGTGGTTTTGATGTATCCATTGCCAGCAGTGAACGTTGGCCCAGGGAAATAGGACTCCATTACCTAAGGGCACTGAGTCTCCAAATGATTATTAGAGATGTTCATCAAGAGGTGATACACTTTGGACCTGGGGAAGCAGTCAAGCATGATGTAGAGCTCTCTTTAGAGAGCAAGCAAGGTCGAGTTACCTTAAGAGTAGTTGATACCCAGACCCTTTTTATGTGAGTACAGTGTGGCTTCCCATGGTCTAAGAAGCTCCAGGATAGGTTGCTTATCACTACAACCGTGTGACCAAAGGACAGAGTTATGGTTTGTGGTGATGCCAGCTGTTGAACACCGGTCCCAGATTTAGTTTAACAAGTATATGCTCCTTCTAAGAGTGTGTTTCTTTTTTGTAATACCTGAGGTTTTATAATATATATATATATATATATTGTATAATAGTAAATCTGTATATATATATTTAATATATGTAAATGTCAAGGCTGTTTATTCTAACATAGGAAGATTTTCAGGATGAAGGGGCAATCTCATGCTGCTTGCTGAAGGGAAGCCACATTACCCAGTGATGTGGCAAGCTTCCTGTTTTGTGACAACTAAGTGATCATCACGTCCGTGTGACAGGTCTCTGTAGTGCGGTGGACCCATGAGGAGGAGGTAGGAGCTGGGATAAATGGGACTTGGGTGACCTCTGAAAGCTCCCCTCTTCTGCATCCTACCTCATAGAAGTACAAGAACTTCCCTTAAACAGAACCGAACAGTCAAAATGTTGCCTGTGACTTGATAGCAGAGAACCCAGAAAGAAAGCTTTGTCATATTTTTGATTAATATGAAAATTACTAAGTTTCTCCTGGTGTCAGTAACTGACCTCTAAGAATGCTCTTTGTAAAATATTTTCATGCCAGTTATAAAATCTACAAAGACTGGCTTTTCAATCATTTTTGCTTTTCTTTTAAACCTCCGCATGTTGCCTTGGAAGTTGGGGAGCTCAGAGCAAGTCATGGTGTCCACAGAATTAAGAAATATTCCTGCCTGACATTGTGGCGGATCCTGGACTCCCAGGACTTGAGAGGCCGGGGCAGGAGGATCACAGATTTAAGGACCACCTGGGCTGCATATGAAATACAGCTCAGCCTGGGTTATATAGAGTGAGTCTCTGTCTCCGAAACAAAAAGAAATGTGCCTTTAAATTATGTGCTTTTCTTCTTTGTGTGTTGGGGGTTTTCTTATTGACTTTGTTCTTTTTATGCTGAGGACTGAATGTGGGCCCTCCCAAGTGCTAGGCAGGAGTTCTGCCACCGAGCTATATCTACAAGCTTCTTTTGAACTTTGGATTTGGTTTGGTTTTTCAAAACAGGCTTTCTCTGTGTAGCCCTGGCTGTTCTAGAACTCACTCTGTAGACCAGGCTGGCCTCGAACTCACAGAGATCTGCCTGCCTCTGCCTCCCGAGTGCTGGGGTTAAAGGCCTGCGCTACCACTGCCTAGCTCTTGTTTTGTTTTGTTTTGTTTTGTTTTGTTTTGTTTTGTGACAAGTCCTCACTGTTTCTAGACTGGCCCTGCATTCACTCTGGAGTCCAGACAGTTCTTAAACATGTTGTCTTCCTGCCTCAGCCTCCCAGGTAGCTAGAATTACAAGCCTGTGATACCTGACCCAGCTTAGTTTATCTTTTTAAAAAAAAAACAACTTTTGTTTTTATAAATATGGGTATTAGCAATAGACAATAAGTCTAACTCAGCTTTGAGCGGTCATGTTTTCCCTGAGGTGTGATAAAGACAGACAGCAGGAAATAGTTGCCGTGCAGCAGACCGCTGCTTCTGTCTTACGTGGGTGTCCGTATCTGCTGGTGCTGTCGTCTGTGCCCCCGATCCCTCAGCTGTCCCCTTCACTGATTTCACCCTTGCCGCACTCCTGTAGTTCGGTGTGTGGGCGTGCCAGTGTTACAGATTTTTCACTGCAGCACTTTTCTCAGCGTGTTCATTTGTTTCCAGAAACTAGTTGTTTGCCGTACTGCTTTTATGCATGGTGCTTAACGTGCCTGGAAAATATATTTTGAACTGTCAGCCTTTGGAAGGTCAAAAGTTCTCAGTCACATGTGAAGAACAGCCACAGATCAAGAAACTGATGTACTTGCATGGAGGCCGGTCTCCCCTAGAGTTGCTGATAGACACTTGGCTACAGTACACTTGAGTTCATTGTTTTTAATGTGTATTAGATACTGTAGAATTGGTTTCACTTAAACACAAGTTTTAGGGGTAGAGGGCTTGCTCAATAGTTAATAGTTCTCGATCCTCTTGTGGTTTGGTTCCCAGCACCTATAGTAGGGAGCTTACAGCTGCCTGTCCCTCTGGCTCCAGAGGGTCTGATACCATCTTTTGACCACTGCAGGCACCAACAAGCACACCACACACACAGGAGCGTGCACACATGCCACACACACACACACACACACACACACACACACACACACAAATAAAAATAAAATAAAAATGTTAAGTAATTTAAAAGGGGTAAGTAGAAAATAAGAAAATAGAAAATGCAAAGTAATACTCAAAATATAGTTGAGAGGCAGCAGGATGGCTCAGCAGGTGAAGACACTTGCCACCAAGCCTAACAACTTGAGTTCAGTCCCCAGCACCTGCATAAAAGTAAATGTGGTAAGAATGTACTTATTCTTGAAGTCATCAGATTTTTGTATGAATGGCATTATCATTAAAATAATTTAGATAATACATAAGATGCCTTATCTGAAATAGCTTCTTAAAGTCAAGTATCCATTTCATCCAACTTTGCTGAAGGCCAATAAAATTGGTTTCAGTGTGTTAAACCACTGGAACACAGCACCTGCCCTCCTCCATCCTGGACACAGAGAAAGCATAAGTAAGCACGCTCTGTTGGCTTCATGCCCTTCATTTACACGGCCTCTCTTAGCTCTCCAGAGGTTGTAGGGAAGGCACAGCATCTTCTCCAGCCGCTCTCGGGTACAGACACTGACTGGAAGGATCGTTGTGCCTGCTGAAAGCCACGGCCTTCCTTCACTCCAACCCCCTGTAGGTTAGTTCTCAGCTGTCGTTCATCTGTGCTGTTCTCTCTTCCATACTTTCCACCTCTGCCAGAAATAAGAGACCACCCCTGAAAGTTTTCCAAATGGGTAAAGGGGAAAAATAGCCACTGGAATTTAAGCAGTTACTTCCTTTTGCTTATTCCTTTTTGAAATCCATAGTTCGCACCTTTCCTGTTAATTTATTTATCAAGCATTTGGGTTAATTTATGAGACAAACAATAAAGACCAGAAAACCTGTGAGCTGTCATAGGAAGCAGGCTTCCTTAGGAGGCAGAGGATGCCTTTCAGCAGGTCCAGACCTGAACAGTCCTGAAACGTCTCCAGCACACAGCAGCGTCTTTCATTTCCTGACCTAGGTTCACAAAGACCTTTAATTAGTTGCTCAGATCAAGGCTGATGACATGTCATTACCAGATTCAAGGCTCTTTACTCTGGCTCTGTAGCCTCCATGGGTGCTTAACTCTGGCCATCTTTCTTTGTGTGTGTATATGGATTATTAAGGTCAAAGAATGTGAGAATCATAATGCGGCTGCCTAAACACCTTACCTTATCTAGAATATTAACTCAGAAGTAAATATTCTGTGAATTAAATCACTAGAATCTTCTCTGTTGCTTTTATTGCTATATTTGGAGAAATGGCTTTAACTTTACTTGAATAATACGTGCATGTTTTTAACATCTGAATTCATAGACTCATAATTTGATTAGCAAATTCTAATGATTTTATAATTAATTTTGGGGAGCTGAAGTGAAGGCTCAGTAGTATAAAGAATATTTACACTTGCAGAAGACCTGAGTTCTGTTTCCGCACCCACATCACACTGCTCACAACCACCCATAACTCTTAACTCCAGGATCTGGCACCGTCTTCTAGATTCTGAGGGTACTTGCACATGCCTTCATATAGATCCAGGCATATACATATGCATAATTTAAATAAACATTTTAAGTTATTTGCAAATTTAGAAAGTTAAAGTATAATAAAATTTAAAATGAAAGTGAATACATTTATAGTAAGAAGTTGTCTGATTGGAATGAGGTGGTGATTCCACCATTGATGAGCCTATCAAAGCAAGCATTAAAATTCTACGTGCCAAGCCAGGTACAGTGGTGCACATCTTTAATCCCAATACTAATGAGGCAGAGGCAGGTGGATCTCTGTGATTTCAAGACCAGCCTGGTCTACACAGTGAGCTCCAGGCCATCCAAGGCTACTTGCCTCAAAATAGATAGATAGATAGATAGATAGATAGATAGATAGATAGATAGATAGACAGATTCTGTCTACCACTAACACATGATAGTAAAGGGAAGAAGTTGGGTCTCCCGAAGCTCCAAGTTACTCTTAAATCAACAAATACTTGAGTAGTTACAGATCAAAGAAAACATTTTATGCACTCCTGGCCATTAGCACGAGTTTATTATGTTACAAGTGTATTTTATGGAGCGTGGGATGGTGTTAATAACCTGGGGAAACTGGTGTAGCTATGTTTTAAATTATCTCATAATAGATTCCTAACTTTTGGAAATGATTTTCTTAAAGGTTTTAAACTTCATATGCATCCAGGTGAAGTTTAATTTCTTATCCCTAAAACATAGAGACAGAACTGCTAAAATGTATTTATTCTATGAATAAAGTCACAGGGATTTCCTTACCAACTTCCTGGGCCCTGAGAATGGCTGGTGTGCCTTTACCCATTTCTTCCTGTGAGCTGTCCCTGCGTCTGTGAAGATGGCAGATAAGCAGTCAATGAGAAGGCGCTTCTGACCAGCACGCTCATCTCTTGAAATAATCCTTGTAAAAGAATTCAGTCACTACTCCTTTTCCTAGAAATGGCTGTTTGGTACTGAGCAAGATTTGTGACCCACATACATATTTAGGTTCAAGATAGAAACACTTAGAAGGAACAATCTCCACATTTATATGGGAGCACAGCATTTTCTAGATCTGTACAAGTCTTTGTAACTTGTCTTACAGAGTCTTGTAAAGCTTCCTTCTGTAGATAGCTATATTTGTGTTAAAGTCTTGAAGATATTTATTTAAAGTCATTTCATATTTCTTTATTGGAAGCTTCCAGGAGAAAAAAATCAGTGAGTATGTGTTTTGTTTTATAATTTGGTTAGCAAACAAATTATATGTATTTTTATCGAGTATATATGTAATATATATAATGAAAATTTTATCCTTAACATAAGACCATACCACTTTATAAAATGCAGTGTGTTTTTAAAATGGCATTCTTGGGCTGGAAAGATGGCCCAGCTGTTAAGAGCACTGACTGCTCATCCAGAGGACCCTGGTTCATTTCCCAGCAACCACATGACAGTTCACAACTGTCTGTAACTCTGGTTCCAGGAGACCCGACATCCATGGCAAAACACCAATGCACATAAAATAAAAATAAAACAATTTTTAAAATGGCATTCTTAACCATGGAGATGCATGCCTGTAATACCACAACTTGGAAGATGAAGGCAGAAGATCAGGAATTCAAGGCTAGCCCCAAGCTACATAACTTACTTGAAGGCAAGCCTGGGCTACATGAAATCTTGTCCCAAAATAAACACCTGAACAAACCTAAGTAAATGAATACAAATAGCACTTTTGGAACATCAGAAGACAAAGATCCAGTTGAGTCCATTTCACCACGTCATAGAGGCTCATTAGCATGCAGTGGCTTCTTTCCCAGCCCAGAACATCCCACAGTTTCTACACAGCTCTTTCTTTGCAGATGGAAAATGGTTTTGAGACAGAGCCTTGCTGTGTAACCCAGACTGGCCCCAGACGTGGGACCTTCTGCCTGAGCCTGGAGAGCTTGGGTTACAGGTGTCCTTCCCCACCACTCCCTCTGAAAAACAAGTTCTGCCTTCCTGTCAGCTCAGTAGGCTTGTAGTGTGCTTGCTCTATGTAAGGGAAGAACTTCATATTTTCCACTTCTTACAACTAAGTTATTGGATTCAAATTCATAAAATGATAGGAAAAAGGCCTAAAATATAAGGATTTGGTTTTGTTATTTTTTTTTTTTTTTTAAAAAACAATAGCTTTTTTTTTTTTTTTTTCAAATCTAAAACTTTAGGAAAATTTTAGCATGGTTTATAGAGAGATTAGAAGCGTGGTTCCCATTAACACAGCAGCAGATTATTGTGTAAATATTGGCAGGCCTGGAGACCTCCCAACAGTTCTTGTGATATAAGAAACTAGCATTTAACCATTAGCGCTGCCCTTCTAATTTCATTAGCATGGCTTCTTTACACACTTTCTCCAGTGACGCAAATGCAGACCCATGGCTGCCTCCTCTCCTCTTCATTACTTCTGTTGGACAGGCTGCCCTTCCCGCTTGCCAAAGAAAACCCCACAGTTCCGTAGACTTCATTTCAAGGTCTCCTGTGTCCTCCTCAGACCACCAGGAGCTTTGTCTCTTCGTGACTAGAAACTGGACACTTCTTTTTGATGGCTAGCAAACCACTCTCGTTACTTGACGTCATCCTCCCGAGACGAGCAAACAACACATTCCCGAGCAGCGTCACCACACACACAACAGCAGGTCCTGTCGGGACGCGAGCTCGGAACACAGGCCCAACTCGTGGTTTTGTTTTTCATCAGACTTCATGAGATTTACATCAGGGTGTGATTAGAAGCCTCTGCAGGGCGGACGGTTGAAAAATGGGTGTATTTTCCTTTATCTGTATCAATATACAAAAGTGACAGAAAGCTCACTGGACTTGGGATAGTTCTGTGTTCTCCTTCTGTAACTGGTTCCAGAAAAGTCAGGTTAAAATATGGAGCTCCGGGCTCAGATGTCTGTTATTCTTTGACTATAATCAGTTCCATGAATCTGTTAGAATGAGGAGTTGATCTGATTCTCCCAGCATCCCTGGTTCTCACTTGTGTGTTTCCAGCCACCACCCCCAACCCCTTTGCCTCATATACACATTTTGTGCTCTAGTTTAGGAGACGCTGGTGTTGGAGTTTTTTTTGCTTTTTGTTTTGTTTGGGTTTTGTTTTGGTTTTTTTAAAACCTCATTTCTCTTCCCTTCTGCTTTCTGGGTTTTGTAATTTATTTTTGTAACCTTTCCAGTGATGTCCTGTGGCTTATGCTAACATATGATAAATAAATCACGTAGTTGTGCTTGTAGAAAGACCTTCTGACATCAAATCATACTTAATAGAAGCTGAGAGGCTGTCTGGTTCTTCTTGTTGTTGCTTTTAGGAAATATGGCATGAACTCTGTTCTTTTCCCTTTTATCCTTAGAGCGTCAGTGCTTTTGGAAAACGGAATGTTCTAAACTTCTTATGTTCTGTTATCCTAAATAGTTAACTAGATCCCATCACCACCTCCACATGTCCCAGCTCGCACTCACGTCCTCCGTAATGTGTTTAATGCACTGACACCAGTTAGCGTTGCCGGTGTGTGCATGGTGGAGGGCCAGGCACCGAGTGTGGCAGCCTACCAGGGGCCACATCCCTGAAGAAAACTGACTCTCCCTCCCATGCTGCCAGCAACTGCCAAGAGCGGTTGGTAGCAGTGGCGCTTGCTAAGCCCCACCCACCCACCGCCCCTCCCCACACCCGCATCCATGCTGGTTTTTGTGCAGGCAGCCAGGGGAGCTAAGAGCTCATCTGGGCAGTGGTTGTCACATCCAGGAAACACTGCTTGGAGCTGACCCCAGCCTCTTGCAGTCTCTGCCTTCTCTTCATGATGGGTCCTGGGCCTTGTGACAGCAGGTGTGACATAGATGTCCCATTGGGAGCTGAGTACTCGTCCTCTGTCCTTTGGCCAGATGTGGCTCTATTCACCACCATTCACTGCAAAACGAAGCTTCTCTCAGAAGGGTGGACACTTACACCAATCCCTTGGTAGAAAGTTAAGGAGTAACATTTGGGATGTAAATCCATTTTACTCACGCCTTGGTTTTAGAAAATACACTTCAAGAGTAGGGCTTGTCTTAACCTCTTGCTCGCTCTGCTCCATATGTTAGTCTGTCTGTACAGGATGGGCTTTTTGTTTTGTATTCAATATTTCAGTAGTCTTTCCTCTAACTTTGTAAGTGATCAAAGGCCCAGAGTTTTATCTTCCAGACCTGTCATAATTCACTACTCAGAACACGGTAACTCTGCCTTATGGGACGGACTAGTTATTTTGGGGGAACAGCTCTGGAAAGAATTCTAGGTTGGATTTATTGAAACTTGTCCGTCTAATATATAGGGCACAGTGAAGCAGGTTGCTTAAACCTTTTCCATTTGTTGAACCTCTTTCTCCTGACAATTTTTTATACAACCTCAGGCATATCTATTTATGTAAAGCAGGTACATAAATCAAACCCTTATTGATAATAGATCATGAAAAATTGTTTAAAAACAACTCATGAGCATGTTATATGGTTTTCTACCTTTTAAAGGTTAAAATAAATTTGCACACTAAAGAAATGGATGTTATCATTTATCTACATAAACAATTAAAATTTGGTGGAATGTTGATACTGTAGGATTTTTTTTCAGAGAAGATTCGTATTTTCTTTTCTTTTTTTAAAGATTTATTTATTATGTATACAGTGTCCTGCCTACATGTATGCCTGCTGCCAGAAGAGGGCACCAGATCTCATTATAGATGGTTGTGAGCCACCATGTGGGTGCTGGGAATTGAACTCAGGACCTCTGGAAGAGTGGCCAGTGCTCTTAACCTCTGAGCCATCTCTCCAGCCTCATATTTTATTTTCTAATCAGTGATGAGAACACTACTTCATATAAACACATAGTTAAAAAAATAGCAGAATTTTTTAAAGCTATTTCAGGAATTGTTGCTAATTCTGTTTTAATCACAAGCCAAAATTCCTTGATCAATTTTTTTAATTGGGGTGTGTGTGTGTGTGTGTGTGTGTGTGTGTGTGTGTGTGTGTGTGTGTGTGTACCTACAGAGGCCAGAAGAGGGTGTCTGATCCCCTGGAGCTAGAGTTCCAGACAGTTATTGTGGGAGTCTCTGCAAGCACCATGGCCAACAGAGCAACTATCCTCACGAGGCAAGAAGGAAATCCTGTTCAACACAACTCAGTAGTTGGTACTGATCCAGACTTCTAGACTCTGACACCAGGTAGTTTATTTTAGGCATATCTAAGTACAGTACAATTTTGCAAAACAGTTTCCAGGTGTAACACAGTCCCCTGTGCACAAGGAGGTATAATTACACCAACACTCTTCTCAAAGTACATGTCACTTTACCCATGAAGATGGGTACTAGAGATATCTTAAGGGCCTAGGGAGGCTCTGGTATGGTCTCAGTCATACATATATGTAGAAGTCATCTAGACTATTAGCTACCTCTGGTCCTAATTGTGGGAGCTTAGTGGGGCCCTGGCCATACAGATAGCACCGAGGTCACCTAGACCATTGATATTTCCAGTCCATCCTGCTTTGGGGAGCCTGGGAGAGCCCCTGGCCATACAGATTGCACAAAGATCACCTAGGCTATTAGCCACATCCTGGGCAAAAAAACAGGTTATACATTGCTTCCATTGAAGAGGCAGACCTGTGCGTTTAACATTCCTGGTTTCCCTGGTGCTTATCCATGAGCACACGGACCTTTGTGTTCCCAACAAGCTGTGAGCTGCCTGACAGAGGTGCTGGGAACCAAGCTCTGGGCCTCTGGAAGAACTGCAGGTACTCTTAACCATTGAACCATCTCCAACACAAACTTTTTTTTTTTTAATGAAACTCAAACAGCAATTTTTAACTTCAGACATTTGAACATGCTACAACCCAAATTATACTATTTTGACACTTATATGCCGAGGCACGACAGTGAAAAGTCATGACTAAAGTTTGTCTTCCATAATTAAACCAGTGTTTCTATAAGGGCAGGGAAAGACACTGCAGCTCATAACATGCAGTAGTATTGAATCCAAGCAGAGGCGTGTCAGGTAGCATTCCTAATGTGGCTTGATGGTACGCACAGGGCAAAGTACACATGCTGTGTGTCAAGAACCAAGGCTTCAGTAGCACCACATGCCACAACACAGACAAGTACTGACCGAAACACCTCAGTTCATCACGCACTCCAGTTTGAATTAATTGTGGGGTGTACTGCTTCCAGGAACCGCTCACTGCTGCCAGAGGTTTTGAGACATCCACATTCAGTGATGGGAAGCTATGGAGTTTGTTTATTCATCATCTGTTCCTTTTTCAAATAAACTTGGATTCATTTCTGCTGTACCCTTCTCTAACACTTCGATACTCGTACTCTGAATGCAGATACTCATATCTCCTCAGTGTATCTCAGTTTATCGCCTGTATTGTCCTTGCTTCATGTTTATAGTGGTGTTGAGAAGATGTACAATATAGTCCTTGAATTCTACATTCCTGAGGTGTCTAAATGAAATCGGGATGTTTGCTTATTACATGAACATTTACGTTGGTGTGTGCTATGTTTTGAAAAGCTCTGAAACTTTGGTTTTTCATTTGAAAAGCATAGTTAACTATTCATTCTATCAGTTTAGCTAAACTTCTGGTCATCTGGGCTGTCGATGCCTTCTGTCTTTGGATGAGAATGTAATCTCCTCACCCTGCACAGCAGAAGTGGCAGTGAGGTAGTTCACGTGACTCGGTCTGCGTTTGTGTGGGTTAGATAACGCTGATTCCATCAGGTTGGTGTGCAGCGTGCCCAGAGGTCATTCACATGCTTGGCACATACAGCAGTAGAAGCAAAGAAGACCTGCTGTAAATGATGATGTACCTCAGTGTATTCTTTTAGGTGGTTCATGGAAATAATGAAGAAGGCTTTCTAATAACTGAATTATTATCTTTTGACTTTTGCTTAGGGGGTTCCAGTGATGGCAATCAGAAACAAAATGATATCAGAAGGGCTGGACCCAGAGCTTCTTGAGTAAGTAGCATTTCTAATAAAATCATATTGACAAGGTACTAAATCTGTCAGTTGTAACAAAAAAAACATTTCCAACTCTCTGTACTGTTTCCTATACAGTGTTTTATAGTTGAGATTATCATCATCATAAATCTTGCCCCTGCTATGTTAAAAAAAAGAAAAGGAAATATCCTAGGCTACTAAAACTAGCCCTTGCACACTTCAAGAGATGAAATTCAGTGATAAAACTGGTCAGAATTTGGTAGATGGGCCTTTGGGGGTTTTGTTTTGTTTTTTTCCCATACTGACTTCTCCTTTGGGGGTGCTGTGACAAAATATTATCCCCCTCTCCTTTACTTAAGGTCATAATACATAAGAAATGTGCTCTACAGTGACCTAGATTTAGCAAGGCTGAGAAATAACTCGGATAAACAGTATCCTAGGTGCACATTAATGGTTATTATGAAATAGATGCCAGTTTGAATGTGTATTATAAAATATTTTTTGGAAATGCTAAGAAATCACAGCTTGGAGCTTTGATAATAATTCATTCCATCCAAGCCAGCCTGACCATGTGGTTCATCTCCATAAATTATAAATCTTGATGGGTTCCTCACAAGCCTTCTGCTTTGCGAGTCTCCAGATTCTTGTAAAGAGCCTGTCTAGTTGGAGCTTGTGTTCACCCCTGTATCACCCAGGCGTTCAAACTGTGCTAGCAGTGTGCTTCAGAATTTTTCTTGGCTTCAGCACTTCAGGAGAAGGTGTGCATTTTGGAAATGAAATACCATAAAAGTCATCTTCTCATATTTTATCTTAAAAAATGTGAAATTCAAGAATGCCTTTCAAGCTGCCAACAATGGATTTTCCAACGTTTATGTTCATTTGGTGTGTTTCCAAGTAGCAAAAGGGCTGACACAACAGCCTGGCCTGCTGAACTGAGCAAAGCATATCTGGAATGTTTAATATGTGTTCTGGAAATTGTTTCTGACATTTTAAAAGTAGATGGATTGTGGCATGTATTTTAATAAGAATTGAACATTTGGATTCAATCTATTTTGGTGCTTGAGTTGTATAATTATAAGTAGATTTACCATCAATTAGGATTCTTTCTGCTTCTGGAAATATACAATAGGCCATAAATAATAACAGAGATCAAAAATGACCTTTAAAAAGATGATATTTCCCTGTGGAGAGACAGGAAAGCCGGTGTCCTGGAGGCATCCCTACAGGCTGCATATCCAGTCTTCGGCTGCTGATGGGTTCATTCATCTCCTTCCCAAATGAAGCTGATTCATGGCCCTTTCATTCACACTATTCACACTAGCAACTTGAAGATCACCTTTGCGTCTTCCCTCTTCCCAACCCTACTATGACAATCACTATGATTTTTCTCAGTTTTAATATCACTTACCTTTTACCATGTGCTTACCTACCCATTGCTGCTCTCCTGACTCATCATTTCTCACCTGAATTAGTACAGTAGCACCTGATTTGTTTTTGTGTTCTCTTTCAACCCATCCAATAAAGCCAAGTGTATTTGTTCATAACTTCATTCTTGCCTTTAACATAGAGTGTCTAACTGTTGCATGTAAATGATTTTCCCATTATGTCCTGGATTATTCCTCAAGCTCTTGCTATTTCTTTTTTTTAATTTTATTTTATAATTTAATTTAATTTTACATATCAGCCACGGATTCCCTTGTTCTCCCCCCTCCTGCCCCCCCTTCCCCCCAGCCCACCCCCATTCCCATCTCCTCTGTGGCAAAGACTCCCCTGAGGATTGAGTTCAACTTGGTAGATTCAGTCCAGGCAGGTCCAGTCCCCTCCTCCCAGGCTGAGCCAAGTGTCCCTGCATAAGCCCCAGGTTTCAAACAGCCAGCTCATGCACTGAGCACAGGACCCGGTCCCACTGCCTGGATGCCTCCCAAACAGATCAAGCTAATCAACTGTCTCACTTATCCAGAGGGCCTGATCCAGTTGGGGGCTCCTCAGCCATTGGTTCACAGTTCATGTGTTTCCATTCATTTGGTTATTTGGCCCTGTGCTTTTTCCAACCTTGGTCTCAACAATTCTCGCTCATACAAACCCTCCTCTTTCTCACTAATTGGACTCCCGGAGCTCCACCTGGGGCCTGGCCGTGGATCTCTGCATCTGGTTCCCTCAGTCATTGGATGAGGTTTCTAGCACGACAATTAGGGTGTTTGGCCATCCTATCACGGGAGTAGGTCATTTCGGGCTTTCTCTCACCCATTGCCAGTAGTCTATTGTGGAGGTATCATGTGGATTTCTGTGGGCCTCTCTAGCACCCTGCTTCTTCCTATTCTCATGTGGTCTTCATCTACCATGGTCTCTTATTCCTTGTTCTCCCTCTCTGTTCTTGATCCAGCTGGGATCTCCCGCTCCCCCAAGCTCTCTTTCCCTCGACTCTTGCCCTTCATTACCCCCACTCACGTCCAGGTTGTCCATGTAGATCTCATCCATTTCTCTGTCATTGGGCGATCCCTGTGTCTTTCCTGGGGGCTCTTGCTATTTCTATACATGTTCATTTTATGTGACCATTGCAAATGACCTATGTTTCTCTGACTATATCATCTTTCTCTTCCCTTTTGACATTTTTATATGCTGTCTTAACTCTCCTTGGAGACCCTTCCCCTATTTTATTGGCCCAGGTAACTCCTTATTCTTCAAGAGTATTAGGTATTGTTACTTTAATAGATCGGTAAGTAGTGATCCAGGGGCAAAACCCACACACACCCAGTGTGTTCTTATATCACCCTTAGCAAATGTGGGTGTATGTCATTGTCTGTAAATGTTGAGAAACAGTCCGTTGTGAGGTGGGTGCCAAGTTGTAGGGTAGGATTCCAGTAACAGCATGGCCTTACAGAAAAGCTGCTTCTCAACCACAGCCTAGAGGCTGCCTTCTGACCCATTACCTCATAGGTACATGCCACTGGCCACCAGGGGCACTGGTTGAAGTGGACTGACTCACTTAAGCAATCACCACTACAACCATTTCCATCTCCATTAGCTTAATATAAGTGGAACAGCCACCTTGTTCACAGGGGAGTTCTGGGGCTGTGGAATCGGGCTTACACAAGTTAGGGACCTTCACTTGGGGAAAGAAGTTGGACGTGATGTACAAGGAGGAAATGTACCATCCAAGGGGAAACATAGTTTTATTTAGAATCTTAGGTACAAAATAAACCTCGTCCAAGAACTTTGAGTAAAGAGTGTCCTGATTCTCTTTTCCTTAAAAGTATAAACATAACTTTCTGTTTTTATTATCTTCAGGTAGTAAGACAAATTCATATAACTGTTAGAAGAGCTAGTCTAGATCTGTCTAGCCTGGACAGAGAGCAGAACTGCAGTTGAGGGAGAAAGAAACACCCGTCAGTAAGCATGCTGTCGGACTGGTGTGGTGCATCAGAGGCTGGAGACCAAAAGCACGCTGTTTGAAAGTCAAAGTTTATATGAGAAAGCCTGGCAGTTTTACTGGAAAATTATGCCTGTCCTTGAATTTGAGATGTCTACAAAACTGATGAAAATGTTTGATAAGTACTGAACAAGTATTTATTTGATACTTCTAATTGTTTTAATTATTATTTTTTTAAACCTGTCAAAATTAGTCTTGGTGCTGCTGACATAAAAAGACTTGGGAATGTCACTGTCATACTTAGGTTAAGGGGAACAATTGAAACCTTTAATAAATCTTTATTCAGAGATCAAACAGCTTTAATGTTGTATACAGAAATACAGAAGGAGTCAATCGTGCTTTTAGAATTCTTTCGATCAATGCCTAGATTTTCTTACCAGGAAACAAAAGTGTCACCGCTTTGTGTCTCAGAACTGATATCAGTATTACCTAGTAATGACTACCTTTGTGCCTCTGGGATGACGGCTTGGCCTTGGCCCTGTGCAGCTCAGGAGCACGTTCATGGTGATGAAGGGCGGCTCAGGCTACCTTAGACTAGAGACGGTCTGCATGAGGCAGTTGAGATGAAAGGCCACACTGCCCTTCTATCTCTAGAACCATGGATTGATCTGTAAAATGGGAAATAGAATGGTTAAGCTCCGCAGTAATGGTGTCCAGAGGAGAGCTCTGGACAAGCGGTGAGTGGTTAATGAATGTCAGTTGTGACTTGTGAATGCTCGAAACCATGGATTTCCCAAGCTTTGGAGTCACAGCTTGTTTATAATCCTAGTTGTCTGTATACTATCATGTTTTCAACAGACATTATTTCATACACATAATATGATCTTTTAAAAGTACACACTGTTTGTTCAAACTGAACATCTCCACTTCCAATTCTGTAGCAAAGACATATTGTTGTAAATTAGTGGTCTGTCAGAGCTCTATGTTTTAGCAACAGGCACTCTTCAGGGAAGAACAAACTCTAGGGTTCTGAACAGAGAGAACACTGGTGAAATACAAACCTCAAGGCTCCACCCCTAGATGAACAGCTACAGGCAATCAGTGGCCGCTGTGAGAGGGGAAATTGGATTATCCAATCAATCCCAAGTGGTCAGTCTAAAACATACACATATGAACAACACTAAATGGATTAAGTAGGATGGATATGTGTGTGTGTGTGTGTGTGTGTGTGTGTGTATGTGTGTGTGTATATATGATATATATACTTGTGTATATACATATACATATGCACTTTGTATGCATTATATATATAAATTATAGAAGAGGTCATAAATTTGAGAGGGAGTTGGTAGGTACTGAAGGAGTTGAAGGGAAGAGGGAGGAATAGAAATGATTAAAAATCACCACTTACATATTTAATTCTCAAATTAATAAAAGTTAAAAAATCAGACAAAGTTGGGATGACAGTGTATCTCAGTGGTGGAGTGTGCGCTTATTATTTGTGAGTCCTGGGTACATGTCCCAACACAAATGCCCTATGTAGTCTAGCTGACAGCTGCTATCAAGTCATTGAGAACTGCAATTAAAAATATTGAATGAGTGAAAAAAACAGACCAAAGAAACCCACCTATATTTTGGAATTGAGATCTATTTTTAATCAGTTTAAAGGCAATTTTTGCTCCATCATGTGGTTGGGCAGCAGGGAGCCAACAAGAGTACTGATAGATTTATGTATAAACTCCAAATGGATCAAAGGCCTTCCTTAATGTAAGACCCGGAGTTCTGAAATATTTAGAAGAAAGTGTGGGGAAATCACTTTGAGGAACAGGCACAGGCAGGGACTTTCTGACTAAGATAGTGTCCCTTAGCAAATAATGCCAACACCAGAAACGGGGCCTGATAAAGCTAGGGAGGTCTGCAGGCAAGGGAGACGTTAACCAGCGAATAGACAGCCTACAGGGTGAGAGAAGACCGACCTTCGCTAGCTACGCATGTCACTGAAGACCAATATCTACAGTGTGCAAAGAACGACAGACAACTGCCTCTAATTCCAGCTCCAGGAGGTTTGGTATTGTCCTTCAGCCTGCACCTGCACGCGCACACACACACGCACACACACACACACACACACACACACACACACACACACTGAGACATATACATATACTTAATTAAATATGAATCTCTTCTTTCTTAACAAGATAAATATGTTGCCAGGCAGTGGCTTAATCCAAGCACTCGGGAGGAAGAGGCAGACGGATGTCTGTGAGTTCTAGGCCAGCCTGGTCTACCGAGCGAGGACAGTGAGAACTGTTACACAGAGAAACCCTGTCTCAACAACCACAAAGATCAATATGTTTTCTCTTAGTTACGGCTCTTGGATCACATATAGATACATGTAATCTCTATGTATATATGGCCTGAAAGTGGAAGCAGAACTGTCGGGGGGAACAGGGTGGACCGTGGAAGTGAGTGGGAGAGGAGAGGATAGGGTGAGTGTGCTCACCATGCAGTTTATACCTGTGTGAGATGTCCTGTGTAACATGGTGCCACGTACAGGAAATATGCATGATGAAGTCTCGAAAGGTACACAGTTGCCATATGCCTCAAAAATATCTATTCATTGAAAAATTTGTACACACATATTCACGGTGACATTGTTTGCAGTAACAAAGTAGTAAAACAACCTTGATGTCTTTCATTTAATGATGGTTAAGCAAATGTGGTGTATGTATACAATAGAATAATATTCACCAGGAAAAACAATGGCATGATGTAATGCTGCAACATGGATGAACTTTGAATATATCATGCTAGTTGAATGAACCGAGGCACCGTGGATGGGCATCCTCTGATCTCATTTATATGAGATGTCCTGAACAGGCAAATCTTTAGAAAAAGAGGCACATCGTTAACTGACCAGAGTTGGGGGTAGAGGGAAATGCAGAGTACCTGCCAGTGTGTAAAGGCTTCTTTTTAGGGTCATAGAGATAGAATTAAGTGGTGGTGCACAGCCTTGTGCGCCTGCCCAGCCCCTGTGATTCGTGCACTTGAGATGGAGAGTTTTCTAGTGTCTGAGTTAGACGTCCATTCTACAGATAACGAGAACTTAAGACTCTCAGGATCTGCTATTTCAGTGAAAACTTGAATTTCCAGGGCCTTCTCTCACCCTTCACCTACTGGATGTGCCACACATCCTGATGTCTGTTGTTTGCCTCAGTGACCTAAGACTAAGTTCCCAAGAGCGCGAAGCACGGTGCTCCCATTTCCTTCTCCGCCCAGACTGTGCTCATCCTGGCTCCGCCATCTCTGTTTCTGGAAAAGTCCTGCTGCTGTCTGAAAATTCTCCAGGAGTGTTTTCATGTCTTTTGAGCCTTTCCTGACCAACCCAAACAGTTATTTATGGTTTTTTTTTCCCCATACCAACAGGTCCAGTCACACCGTGTAACAATTTGTTTGCATTTCTGTTTCCCCCAATAATAAAGCAGCTTCTTCAGGGCCAGAGCCGAGGGGTATTCATTCACGTTAGCCCTGGAGGAACTTAGATCCTAGTAGCTGTGTGATGGGGAGACTCACATGATACAGGTGACATTCATTAGTGCTTACTCTGCGCCAGGTGTTGTTCAGCTCTTTACAGTTGGTCATGTTGTCATCATGCCAATCCGGCCAGATATCTGGGCACAGAGTGGTCATCTCTGCCAAGCTGCCTGACACGGGAGTATCAAGGCTGGGATTGGAGCAGCCTGGCCGTAGAGTCCGTGTTCTCAGCCACTGTACAGTGCAGCATCATGCAGATCCGTGAATGATTGCACTTACATTTTTTCTTCTTTATTAACATATGTTAATTGTAAAAAATAATTTATTTTGACCACATACACCCTATTACTCCCTCTTATTCTGATTTCTATTTTCCTCTCCTTGATAATAGCCCTGATTTATTTTCATATATTCCACTCCACCAGATTTCACATATGAGAAAATACGATACTTATCTTTGAGGGGCTGGCTTATTTCATTTAACATGATGGTCTCTGGTTCCTTGCAGATGACGTAATCTCATTCTTTGTTGTTGCTACAATTCCATTATGTGTATATACCACATTTTATTTATTTGTCAATCCACTGATGAACAGCTAGGCTGATTTTAAAAGACTTAGTTATTGTCAGGAGTGTAGTAATAAACATGTATATATATATATATGCAGGTATTGCTATTGATAGCTGATTTTCATTCTTTTGGTAATATGCTCAAAAGTAGTATATATGAATCATATGGAAATTCTGTTTTTCAGTTTTTAAGGAACTTCCATATTGATTTTCCTTGTGATTAGATATTCCTACCAGCAATAAATAAGCTTACCCCATCCTCCATCCTCCACCTCACACAAAGAAATAAATGGATATAAATAGGAAAGGAAGAAGTTAAATTATCATCTGTTTGTGGATGAGATGATCTTGTAGTTTAAAGACCCAAAAGGCCCCCACCAGAAGAGTTTGCACTTTCAGTAAAGTGGCGGGTTACAGAATGAGCAGATTAGTTGCTGGGAGCTGAGGGGAAAAGAAATGTGGAATACCTACTGGTAGAGAAAGGGATTTTCCCCAACTCACTAAACATGATGGAAAGAAACCGCTAAGAAGTCAATCCCATTTACGATAGCCTGAAAACAAACAGAAAAATCAAATCTTAGCATAAATATTCCCATAGATGTTAATGACGGTGAAAACTATAAATCACCAGACACAAAAGTTGTAGAAGATCAAGATGATGGAAGGACCCCTCGTGTTTGTGGCTCAGGAGAATTAATATCATTTAAATGGTCACATTGCACGTTACATTTTAAGTTTTGCTCCTTTCTAGACTTAACTCTATTTACCTTTTTGGTTTGTTTGGTTTTTGTTTTTGTTTTGTTTTGTTTGTTTTTTCAGACAGGGTTTCTCTGTGTAGCCCTGACTGTCCTGAAACTCACTCTGTAGATCATGCTGGCCTTGAACTCACAGAGATTGCCTCTCAAGTGTTGGGATTAAAGGTGTGTGCCACCACCACCTGGCTACCTTTTAATTTTTTTATTTATTTTGTTTTTTGACATCAGATCTTGCTGGGAAGGCCAGGTGACCATAAACTCATAGCAATCCTCCTGTCTCAGCCTCCCAAATACTGAGATTATAGGCATGCATCACCCTAACCGGCCGACCCGTTTCTTAAATAGCACTTATTTTAGAGAAATATGTACATTGCTTCATTTGCTTGAGTTGTCATAGATGCTAATATAATATCGATGTAGTAATTTCATTATTTCTAATTCCCTGTAGTAATTTTTTCCTTCAAAATTAACAAAAAATGGAAGGCAGGTGTAGTGGTGCACTCCTTTAATCCCAGCACCTGGGAGACAGGCAGGAAGCTATCCATGAGTTCAAGGCCATCCTGGTCTACATAGTGAGTTTCAGAGCTACATTGTGAGACCCTGTCTTGGAAAAGCAGTGGAGATGTTAGAGACTATCAGTGTAGCAGAGAGACACTTAATGGGGAAACATGCCCGGTGCTGTGCCTGCTGCTCAGAGCTGGTGCAGCTGTGAAGGGCGGTGCAGCTGATGGACTGTATCAGTATTTTAGGTAGAGAGAGCCTCAGTCAAACCTGGAAATGCCACTTCAGACCTTCAAAGCTTTTCTTTGGTGGGTCCATGTGACCACCTGAAAGACACAGTCTAACATTGCTCAGCAGAGCACATGAGTTTATATTTGACAGGCAAAGGCATTGGCAGCATGTCTTTCTGTGTAGTGACAAGCCAAACATATTCAAATCTGTCAGCCCTATTTTAGTCATAGTTCTGAGTAGCTAAAAGTAACAAGTAGACAATCTATTCCCTCATTTTAGTGATAACTTCCACTCAGTGTCTCTCCTGAAGCTTTAATAATAGCCAAGGGACCTGAGTCAGAAATCAATCTGGTAATCTGGCAACTTTACTTAAGAGCACATAGCATCTCATTTTTCTTCCTTTTCTCTTGGTTTCTCCAGGGGTTTACTTTCCCTGTTTAATTTGCTTCCTGGTTAAGAGTGAGCAGAAGCTGAGGCCTGGTGCATGGGTGTTGAGTGGGCACTTCCTAGCACAGACACTAGTGAAGCCCACTGAAAACACTCTGTGTCTTGGGGGAACATGGGGGGGGGTGGACGTGTTTCTGGGTGTGGTGCACATATAGGTGGAGGTGCACACGTGCACACATGTGCTTATCCGCTGGAGGTCAGAGGGCAACTTGTGGGTGCCGCTCCTCCTTTTGTCTGAGATGAAGTCTCTGCTTGTCTTGCAACTTCACCAGGTAGGTTAGACTGACTGACCAGAAAGCTGCAAGGACTCACCTGTCTCCACTTCCTGCTTCACCACCTCTGGGACTACAAGCATGTGTCACCACTTCTGGCTTTTTGCGTGGTTTGGGGGATCTGAACTCAGATCCTCACACTTGCAGGACAAATGCTTTACCAACTGAGCCGTCTGCCCAGCCACTCACAGTGACTTTTAATAGGCTTATTAAGTTTTTATGTTTGTTTAGTGTAACATGCAAAGTCGGGGTTTAAACAATCAGTTTTCCTGTTGTACTATCTTTGAGATAGTGTTTTCTTTTTAATCAACTCATTCTTCTTATATTCATTCTCTAGAGGGAAAAACCCAAGAACAAAAAACTTGTGAGTGAAAACGTCCCATGGACATTAAGAACCTTCTTTGACCATACACTCCTCCCCCACAAACTTTCCACATTGCCGTGCTTCTTAGCCATTCTTGAACCCTTCCTGCTCCTGAGTTTCCAGGGCTTTCGTTTTTCTTTCCATTCCTCACTTTCCATCTGTACCTCAGTGTACACTCGAGGCAGCAGGGACTTAACGCTGGCCGTGCCAGCCTGTACACATCACATCTCTGTCTATAGTTGTCTCCATGGTAACGAGATGCAGAGTGCTGAGGGAGCACAGGGTGTCAGGGCTGGCAAGAGTGCTGTGGCCTCAGCGGAAATAGCACTTCATCCCCAACCCGTGGAAGTCGGAGGCAGCACACTGGGATGCAGTTCTTGGTGAAGGACACAGGCCTGGCAGATTTATTAGCAGCAGTACTCCATGATGAACCTAATTCACAGTTTGTAAGTGCTTGCTTTCAGATGGAAAAACCTTTAAATTTTTCCTTTTTCTCTTTTACAGGAAGCCGGATGCTCCGGTGCCTAATGGTGCAAGTGAAAAAGCCATAGAAGAAAGTTCAGACAGTGAATCTTCTTTCAGTGACTGAGTTGAGTTGTGATGAGAAGTACATAGATATGTTTACATTCTGTGGAAGAGCCTAAACTCTAGCTCTTCGTGATAAAACCATCAAATGGCCACATACCCACCCCATCCTTCTTTTGTTTAAGAATAAAAATAAAGCATTTATAACCTTCCAATATGCTTCCTTAACCAAATAAAATGCTCTGAAATTAAAAATAGAACAACCGAAATTGCTCTGGGTGCTACAAATTCTAAGATGGATTCGATGAGCATTCTAAATGGAGTTAGTTTGAGTTTACTGATCAAAAGTAGACTTTATGTAAAAAGAGAATGTGACTAATTATTCAATGTAGTGAATATGGTAGTTTGAAAATTATTGTGTACATTTGTTTCATAAGCTTTTTGAAGAAAGTTCTGAAAGCAATACTAGACTAAGATTTTCTGTCAGTGTTTAAAACTTATACATGCCTATTCTAGAATTCATTGATGATATATAATAGCACCTGTATCTTTTTATGCCTTGGCCAATAGTTTATATATTATCCAAGTCAGATATTTTATTGCATCTGTTACCAAACAGAAACATTGGAGGTAATCACAGTGTGGTTCAGAGAGAGCAGTTCTCACTGTCCTCAGCTCCTTTATTGCCTTGACAAAAGATTAAATTTCTCAAGTTAAAATGTTCTCACGGACTTGGGGATTTGGCTCAGTGGTAGAGCACTTGCCTAGCAAGCGCAAGGCCCTGGGTTCGGTCCTCAGCTCCAGAAAAAAAAAAAAAAAAAGAAAAGAAAAATGTTCTCACATCACCTGCAAGTAAATCTCCATAAATAACTACATAAACACAGCCTAGAAAAACTTGTAAAATGCTTAGGTGGGAAGATATATAAAGCATTTGATTCATACTGTTCTTAGTTTAGGTCCCCTGAGAGGAGAGCCCGAGAAAAGGTCTTGGGTCTATGTAGGTCATTTGTGAAATCATCTCAGGAAGTGTAATTGATAGAACAGGGAGAGCAAGAGGGAGAAAACCAGTATGAAGAAGTAGCGTGCAGGCTGCCAGTTTAGGTTTGAATGCCCTAAGAGCTGCAGGGCAGCTGATAGAGCCTCCCACAGCCGTCCACCAGGTAGAACTGAGATCCTTAGGCGTCTCTGTAACCCACCAGGAAGAGAGTCGCTTGTAAGGACAGCTACCGCCCTTACGCTTCTGGAAAACAAGCTTCCCAAGTCTTTAAAATGATCCTGAAACTGTAACCAGAATAAAATACCTGAATAATGGATGCTCAGAACTATTTACTGCAGGTGTGAGGGAACCAGAAGTAGAAATGAGGTATGCGATTACAGGGCAGGAAAAAAATATTTCACACCGTGTGCGCTAGACTGCCCAGAACTGCCTGAGTTCCGTCTTTATACTCTCATCTCCAAGACTTCGAAGAGGATGTCAAGCCATGCTCTTAAAAGACTAGTCAAGAAGGTTGGTGAGACAAGCTATGGTTCCTGTTATTATAGCGGAACCTAAGGCCCAAACTGATAGTCGTCATCTCCTTTTTCTGCCAGCCATTTTAGAAGAACAAACACGCAACTACGGGGATTCTGAAGAAACTCAAGCTGTTATGTAGGAAACTGAAATGCTGAAGCTATTGTGTTTTTGTCAAAATCTATAGAGCTGCCCAGCATAGTGGACCTCAATATAGTCTGCAGATGAGTTAAAAATACTACGTTAATATTTGTATATTAACAAATGTACCACTAAAGCAATATCTTAAAAATCAGGGATGTGGGGTGAGATGAATTTATAGTCTGTGTATACTATCTACTTAAAATTCTATAAATTTTAAATTGTACTAAAATAAAATCTATTTGGTTAATAATACATTCAAGTAGCATGTATCCCACAAATACAAGAACAGGTTACACTTGAAAATCAGCCAATACTTTCTCACTTTAACAAACTGAGCTGGGAGCTTCGTCCTGAGACAGAGGGCTTGCCTAGCATCCTAGTACCAAGCACAAAAGAGCCAGACAATGAAATGCAAGTCTCAGGAGGCCCAGAAATATTTTTATTCAGCTTTGTATTGGAGATTCTGGCTGCCACTGTAAGGCAGGAGAAGAAATAAAAGATGTACAGACTAAAGAAGTAAGATGGTCTTTACTTATAGCTGACGTTATCATTCATTTAGGAAGTCCATTGCAATAAAAAACAAACAAAAAACCCTACTGAAACCCACAGACAAGTTTAGCAGGATTGTAGAATACAAAGATCAGTACAGTCACCCGGAAGTATCCCAGCACCTCTCCTGAATCTCGGGAAAGCATAGACAGCTTTAAGCCTAGGGTGTGTGTGTGTGTGTGTGAAGCATGGATAGCTTTAAGCCTAGGGTCTGTGTGTGTGTGTGTGTGTGTGTGTGTGTGTAGGTATGTGAAGCATGGATAGCTTTAAGCCTAGGGTCTGTGTGTGTATGTGTGTGTGTGTATGTGTAGAGAGAGAGAGAGGAACAATATTTGAGAAGGCAAGGGAGCTATTAATATTAGACACAAGCTGGGTGGGGGTCCAAAAGACAAAATAACCGACTTGAATAGATTTCCAAGGAAAATTGGAAGATCAATAAAAATTACTATAAGTTGAAACACTATAAATACATGTTCTTGATTATCTCATCCAGGTCCATGGTTTAGCCTGCTGATTCTTCCAAATCTCTATCTCAAGTCTAGACCCCCTCCCCCAAGCTCCAGCTCAAGTACAAACCCCTCCCCCAAGCTGCAGCTCAAGAACAGACCCCTCCCCCAAGCTCCAGCTTAAGTACAGACCCCTCCCCCAAGTTCCAGCTCAAGTACAGACTCCTCCCCCAAGTTCCAGCTCAAGTACAGACCCCTCCCTCAAGCTCCAGCTCAAGTACAGACCCCTCCCCCAAATTCCAGCTCAAGTACAGACCCCTCCCCCGAACTCCAGCTCAAGTACAGGCCCCTCCCCCAAGCTGCAGATGTGCTGATCTCCTTTGATCCTGGATAACTTCACCTGGATGTCCAAAGTACTCCAAAGTAAAATTCTCAGTTGCAATTACTATTTCTCCTAAACCTGTTCTCCTTTGCTGTACTGAATTCAGTGCCTAATCAGCATAGCTGTAAATTGTTTTTCCTTCCATACCACAGCTTCCCCCCAACACATTCATGAGAAACCCTGTTAGCAAGTGTATCACTTAATTTTCTGTTGCTTTGATAAAGTACCATGGTCAAAGGTAACTTATACATGAAAGCATTTATTTGGGTTTACAGTTCCTCATGACAGGCAGGCCCAGAAGTAGGAGCAGGAAACAGGTCTCAACTGCAAACCAGTGCAGATGGAGTAAGTGAGTAGAACTGGGACCAGACTAGAGACACTCACAACCGGCTCCCAATGATGTGCTTCCTCCAGCATAACCTCCCCAAACAGTGATACCAACCAGGGATCGAGTGTTCAAATACATGTGGGGAAAGATGAATCCACCTCTCTGTTGATAGGAATAAAACTGGTACAGCCACTAGGGAAATAATAAAGGGGGTTCCACAAAAAAGTTAAAAAACAGAAGAATAATATGATTCAGCTGTACCACTCGAGTGTATACCTGAATTTCCCAGTTTGCATCTCTGTTGCTGTGATAAAACACTGACCAAGCCAATTTAGGGAGTAAGAGGTTTAATTGAGCTTACACTTTGAATTATCAGTCCATCAATGAGGGAGAGCAAGGCAGGAACTGAAGCAGGAACCCTGAGACAGGAACTGAAGCAAAACCACAGAACACAGCTTTCTGGCTTCCCCCCTGCTTGCTCACCTGCCTTTCTTACACAGCCCAGCCTGCCCACCCAGAGCGGGCATCTCCCCACAGTAGACTGGGACCTCTAACGCCAATTAGCAATTATGAAAATTCCCCACAGACACACCATCAGGTTTGGGGGTGTTTTGTACGTTTATATGATTTTAATTTGCTTGGTCCTTGTACTGGAATGACTGTTGAGTTACTTGGGCCTAATTGAAACTTGCAAGTTTTGTGGTTGAAACCATCTTTTAGGTTAGGGGTTATGTGGCATGACTAGTTCCTTCTCTTGAGGACTCTGCTCATGTATGAGGAAGGCTTTCCCTGGCCCATGGGAACATGCAGTATCCCAGCCCTGTGTGCACCAGGGATGCTCCAATGGCTCCTTTCATGGTTTCTTTTCTAGCTTTGATAGTTTGCTCACAACCACAAGCTGACTACAGTTTAGCTAAAGACCCAAGGACACTCTTGGTTGGTCTCTTGTTCTGGTTCCTCTCTCTGGTATTCTGTGCCCTGACTTCAACCGCTCTGGTGTCTCTACACTCTGAACTCTGCTCAATTCAAGGACGTTGCCAAGCTGTCCTCACTTCCTCTTCCCTGTGCACTGTCCTGGAAACATAACCATTCCTCAGAGGGTTTGGGGGGGAATCTCTGTCCTGTGCTACCTGCTTTGCAATGTCCAAAACTTACCACCTAAGAGATTTTTTAGCTTTAAAAAAAATATATGAATTTTGTTCCTGTTACTCCATCATGGCAGTAAGCATTGGATCCCATGGAACTGGAGTTATAGACAGATATGCATTGCCACATTGTTGCTGAGGATGGAAGCCCTGATCTCTGCAAGAGCAGCAAGCACACTTAACCACTGAGCCATCCCTCCAGCTCTCAGTTCTTCAACTTTTAATTAGACTTTTAATTTAATTGCAACTTTGTAGTTTTCAATTAAACTGACACTTAGAATAGAGCTTTGTGCATCGTAGATATTCAACAGTTATTGAATTAATGAGGCCCTATTTCCTCCCATTCATCAGTGAACTTTCCTATGCCATAAATATTACCTATTCTCGTTCTCTCTTCTGAAACATGAACTCTTCTTTAATATCCATCATGCCATGGTCAATATACTTCCATATCATTCCTAAAATGTTTAGGGAAACCACTAAGAATGAATCCACATGAGCATACTGGGCCCCTTCTTGGGTAGACCTCCAGGCAATTATGTGCCCATGTCTAAAACAGTCATCTGAACTGTCCTTAGAGGAAATGATTCATATGTTACATCTGCCAAAATGATCACACCTGGCCCTGGTCTAATTCTATAATGTATGTTCCAAAGACCAGAAAGTTCTAGGGATGGCTAGTATTGGCACATTGGCTGTGTCTTCCAGACCATCTTCTAAAATTGCCTTATTCTGATCTTGTCAAAGGGTAATTGAGTTCAGTCTAAAGTTGATGCCTGTGCTGGGTAGGACACACAGCATCAGACTTCATCACACCTCAGCTGGTCTTCATCCCGTATTAGCACATCTGTCCCTTGGAAAGCCAGAGTAACACGGCCAGAGTAGAGTGACACTTGTCGTCCCAGCACTAAGAGAAAAATGGGAAAAAAAAAAAAAAGAAAAAAGAAAGAAAGAAAATAAGTCACTTTTGATGTGGAAAAACTTTTTTAAAATAATAGTATTATTCCCAAATTAAAGTACAATCTAAGAAGCCATATAACAGACCCCAAGTGGCCCATGCTTTTTTTGGTGTTTGTTTTTTATCTTGATTTTGTTCATTTGTTTTTATTTATTTTATTTTATTGGTTACCTAGACCACTTTTGATTAAGAAAACTGTAGAAAGTTAGTAACTGCTACAAGTGGACAGCAGGTAGTGTGGCATGTGTCAATTTTCTACAGAGTCCTGCTTTATGGGGTAGCTGAGTGTTCTGCTCGGGGCTCTACTCAAACTTGCTAGAATCCCTCGTGGCAGATTTTAGTCCACAGGTCGCTTTTCCCCATAATTCTTCATAAACTCTTCAACATTCTTAGAGAATTTTGTATGGTCCTTAGAATAGTCTTCAGCTAGGTCAGTCCGGAGTGGGTTCTCAGGCTGGGGGTCATTCACCAGTGCTATGAGGGAATGGACGGCATGGTCAGTCTTGGTGGGTAGCTTCCAGTTTTCAGCACTAATTCTGGCAAACAGACTGACCCCTTCTCATCAACATTAGGGTGGTAGGTCTTTGTTTTAAAAGGGCTCTTGGGCCCCCATGGAACTGGACCAGGCCCTCTGGATAAGTGAGACGGTCGTTTTGCTTGAACTGTTAGGGAGGCCCTTAGGCAGTGGGACTGGGACCTGTCCTTAGTGCATGAGCTGACTTTTTGGAGCCTGGGGCCTATGCTGGGACACTTGGCTCAGCCTAGATGAAGGGAGGAGGGGACTGGACCTGCCTTCACTGAATCTACCAGGCTGAGCTGAATCCCCAGGGGAGTGGGTGGATTGGGAGGAGGGAGGGAGGAGGGAGGACAGGGGAATTCGTGGCTGATATGTAAAATTAAATTAATTATAAAAATTTTTTAAAAATAAATAAATAAATAAATAAATAAATAAATAAATAAATAAATAAATAAATAAATAAATGTGCTCTTGGGTGGTCTGAATGGACACTCTTCCGGGAAGTTGATTTCATCATATGAAGGGTTGGTTGTCCTACATCAGCCTCGTGCTGGCCGCCATCTTGGATCTGGTGCCAGGACATTGTTTAATAAACAAGAGATTTCTCTTTCTCATGTGATGAGCTTTGTATGTTAGACCCAGAGCTCCTACAATTCAGTGAGGGCCTAAAAGAACAAACCCCTTCAACTTGCCTGCTCTCACCTACAGGCTGGAGCTACCATGCTCTTGATTACAATAGCAAGGGAGTTATGAGAGAAAAGTTTCCTTACGAGACCTTGTCTTCTTAATTGAAAACAATTCCAGTTGCAGGAGAGATGCAGAAATAATCCAGTATACTAAAACACCTTTCATCTAGAATCATCACTTGTAGTTAATTTAATGCATTTTTTCTCATATAATATATCCTGATTATGGTTTTCCCTCTCTCTACCCTCCCAGGTCCTCCCCACCTCCCCTCCCATTGAGATCCACCCCCTTTTTCTGCCTCTCATTAAAAAACAAGGGATAATAAAACAAAAACTAACACCTCGTAATAGGACAGTACAAACCAACAGATGGAACAGAGTCCCCAAAAGGCACAAGAAACAGATATAGATGCAGAGATCCACTTGTTCACAAACTCAGAAATCCTATAAAAACACAAATATTAAAAATAAAAAAAGACTTGTCACAGTGTTTTGAGAAAAGACACCCCCAAAGATTCCAGTGAGTTTGCTTTCTGTTGGCCATCTACTGCTGGGCATGCACCCTACCCTTAGTTTGTTTACCAGGGAGAATCTCTTGGAGGAAACTCAATTTTCATTTGCAAGTGCTTATCAACTGTTGATTGCTTCTGGCTTAGGGATGGTGGCATGTGTTCACTTCCTCTTTCAGCTCTGGGACCCCATGTGGCCCAGACCTGTGCAGACCCTGTGCATGCTGCCTAAGTCTCTGTGAGTTCATACGTGCATCATTCCTGTTAACTTAAAGGTCCTTCTGTGCCACTGTTGCATGAGCATATCATTCAGGCAGGACAAAATTGTAAATAAAAACCCTTTGTAGCTTTGTTGGTGTTCATGTTTCTCCTTTGGTAGTGTGCCGAGGACCCTCCTGTACTAAAGATGCTAGAATGTAGGGATGAAGGCTCTATGTAGGCACCAGCTCCACTTCACCATGGTCAATGATTGGTGTAGCTGTGTTCTTCAGCAATAGGGCCTTGCCATAGTGAGCAACATAGTCTTGGCAACAGCCTGGGTTGCTTGGGGGGATTCCCGTAGGACTCCTCTGGCCAACAACTTAATTAGATATAAACCATTCCCAGTTCTGAAGCTCCATTTGGTGACAAGAGATGTCTAGTTTGGACCTGTTTCCCCCATTATTTGGTGGTTTTAATTAGGAAGGGTCTACTGTATTTGATTTCCATACTGCCCCTCAAATGGCCCCTGATTTTAGCTGTCTCTCCCTGGATTCCTTCCCTCATCTCCCTCTCCTCTCTTCCTCCTGCTTAATCCTCATATTCGTCCCCCCACATACCCCATACCACCTGATTTTTTCATTAACATATGTTTAACCATGCCTGCATCTTTGGGAAGAAGCCTACTTGATCATGGTGGATAATCTTTTTGATGTGTTCTTGGAATCACTTTTGCAAGTATTTTATTAAGAATTTTTTTGGCTCTTATGTTCATAAGGGAAATTGGTCTGTAATTCTCTTTCTTTGTTGAGTCTTTATGTGGTTTGGGTATCAGAGTAACTGTGGCCTCATAAAACAAATTGGGCAATGTTTCTTCTGTTTCTGTTTTGTGGAATAATTTGAGGAGAATTGGCATTGACTATTCTTTGAAAGTCTGGTAGAATACTGTGCTAAAACCATCTGGCCCTGGGCTTCTTTCAGTGAGAGACTTTTAATGGCCATTTTGGTTTCACTGAGTGTTACAGGTCTGTTTATAGTGCTTATCTGATCTTGATTTAACTTTGGTAGGTGGTATTTCAAAAAAGATCTATGTATTTTAGATTTTCCAATTTTGTAGAGTACAGTTTTTAAAGTATGTTCTATACTTCTCTGGATTGCCTTGGTTTCTATTGTTATGTCCCCTTTTCATCTCTAATTTTGATATTCTTTCTTTTCTTTTGAGTTAATTTGGATAAATGTTTGTCAATATTCCTGATTTTCCTGAAGAACCAACTCTTTGTTTCATTGATTTTTTGTACTGTTTTTGTGTGTCTGATTCTTTGTTTTTATTTTATTGATTTCACCCTGCATTTGAGTATTACTTGCTATCTACTCCTTTGGGGTTTAATCCTCCTTTTTGTTCTAGAGCTTTCCAGTGTGCTGTTAGGTTACTAGTATGGGATCTCTCCAATTTTTTTTTTTTAAATATAGGCACTTCATGCTATGAACTTGCCTCTTAGAACTGCCTTCGCCGTGTCCCGTAAATTTGAGTATGCTGTGTATTCATTGTCATTGAATTCTAGGAAGCCTTGGATCTCTTTCTTGCTCCATTTTTCATTCAGCAGAGAGCTGTTCAGTTTCCATGAGTTTCTGAGCTTTCTTTTGTTTCTGTGGTTGCTGAAATCCAGCTTTCATTTGCGGTGCTCATATAGGAAGGATGCAAGATGTTATTTCCATTTTCCTGTATCTGTTTCGGCTTGCTTTGTGTCCAAGTATGCGGTCAGTTTTGAAGAAAGTCCCCTAAGGGGCTGAGAAGGTATATTGTTTTGTCTTAGAGTGAAATGTTCTGTAAATGTCTGTTAGGTCCGTTTGGTTTATAACATCAGTTACCTCCAGCATTTCTCTGTTTAGTTTTTGTCTGGATGACCTGTTTATTGGCAAGAGTTGGGTATGAAGGCTTCCACTATCAGTGTGTAAGGGTCGACATATGATTTAAGCCGGTGTTTCTTTTTTGAGCTTGAGTGCCCTTGTGTTTGATGCATAGATGTGAAGAATTGCACAATGTCCTTTTGATGAATTTTTTTTTCCTTTTGATAAGTGTGTAGTGTTCTTCCCTCTCTTCCGATTAGTTTTACGTTGAAGTCCGTTTTATCAGATATTAAAATGGCTACACCAGCTTGTTTCTTAGCTTCATTTGTTTGGAATGTTGTTTCTCATCTTTTTACCTAGTGGGGATGTCTATACTTGATGTTAATGTGTGTTTCCTGCATGTGGCGGAAGAATGGATCCGGTTTCTGCATCCATTCTGTCAGTTTGTGTCTTTTTGTTGGGGAATTGAGACCATTGATGTTGAGAGTTATCAGTGAGCAGTGCTTGTTGTTTCCTGTTATTTAGTGGTGTGGGATGGTGTGGTGCGTGTGAGTGTGTGTGAGTGTGTGTGTGTGTGTGTGTGTGTGTGTGTGTTTCTGCTCTTTTGTTCTTTTGTTCTTGGGTTCTTTGTGTTTTCTTGGATGTGATTAACCTCTTTAGGTTGACTTTTCCTTCTAGTGACTACTGTAGGGCTGGATTTGTAGATAACTATTGCTTAAATTTGGTTTTATCGTGGACTGTCTTATTTTCTCCATCTATTGTGATTGAAAGTTTTGCTGGGTATAGTCATCTTGGCTGGCATCTGTTTTCTCTTAGAGTGTATAAAACATCTGTCCAGGCCCTTCTGGCTTTTAGAGTCTCCAATGAGAAGTCAGGTATTATTCAAATAGGTCTGACCTTATATATTATATGGTCATTTTTCCTCATGGCTTTTACTATTCTTTCTCTGTCCTATACATTTAGTGTTTCGATTATTGTGTGCACTTTTTATCTGGCCCAGTCTATTTGGTGTTCTGTATATTCCTTGTATCTTTATAGGCATCTCCTTCTTTAAGTTAAAAATTTTTTCTTCTATGATTTTGTTGAAAATATTTTCTGTACCTTTTACCTGAGGTTCTTCTCCGTCCTCTATTCCTATTTCTTAGATTTGATCTTTTCATAATATCCCAGATTTCCTGCATGTTTTGTGCCAGGAACTTGTTTGTTTGTTTGCTTTGGATTTAACATTTTCTTTCCTGAGCTATCCATTGATTCTATTGAGTCTTCAATGCCTGAGATTCTCTCTTCCAGCTCTTGTATTCTGTTGGTAAGACTTGCCTCTGAGGTTCCTGTTTAAGTTCCTAAGTTTTTCATTTCAAGATTTTCCTCAGTTTGGGTTTCCTTTTTTTTTAATGGATACATAGAGGTTAAATTTTTATTTTAAAAATTAAAGGAGCATTTACATTCTGGTCTGGGATGATCAGGAACAGCAGTCAAGAAGGACATAGCCAGCAGAACCCACTCACACTTCAGAAAGCAGCCACTAATTTATCCCAACAGTTCATCCTGACCAGCCAGGTTCAGGAATGCTTGGTGGCAAAACATGTGCCTAGAATACACAAGTCCCTAGCACTTCAAATCAGCCTTAAAAAATACCTGACAGCTGGTTTTGCCAATGCAGACAAATTACTAAGGGTGTTCAATAAGGTAATACTTTACTGCCTTGTTATTAGACGTACTCTTCAAATCATACAAGTAGTCTGGTTTCTGGGCTGTTAGTTAATGTGGAGATAGGACATTCAGATTTAACATTTACTTATTAATCTCACTATAATCACAAAGGTTTGGGCTAGAATATTTTCTAAACTTTTCCTTTACTGTGGTGCTGTGGTTATAGCTCAGTATTGGATTTTTCTTTATTGATTACACTTCCACTTTCAGGTCTTGAGCATTTTATTCATCTTCCAGTGTTTGTTTGTGTTTTCATAGATTTCTTTAAGGAATTTATTCACTTCCTTTTTAAGGATCTCTACAACATTCCTAAAGGCTGTTTAAAGGTCCTTGCTTTGGCCTACAGCTATGTTCCCGTTCTCAGGGTGTATTGCAGTAGGGTTACTGGGCTCTAGTGGAGACATACTGCCATGGCTGTTAGTGTGTTTTTACACTGGCATCTTGGCATCTGGGTTTCGAGTGACTAGAAGCCTGGGTGCTGATTTCTGAATTTGTCTTTGTCGAGTGGTGTTTTGTTCCTTGGTTTCAGGAGAGTGCGGTGGCGGTGTGTTTTCTGGTAGGAAGCGCTTCTGGGATCCTGCTAGGTATGGCCACTGGAGGTTTCTGGGTAAAATGTGTTTCTATGTGCTGGGAGCTGACACTTAGAAATGGCCATGGAATCAGGGTGGTGGTGAGGGAGACCACAGGAGAGAGGAAAAGAAGGTGTTCCACCAGGCTCTGCTTAGTTCCCCGGGGATGGAGACAGAGAGGGGAAAGGCCACACAGGTAGTCTACAGCTACAGATCTGGGGGTGAGACTGGGGGTTGGATTTAGAGGACGGGAGGGAGCGTGAAGGTCTAATGCTCTCCTACTTGCTTCTCTGGCAGATTCCACTAATAGGTTCCCAGAGAATGCCTGGTCGAGTTGGGGGGCTGAGATAAAGGGATGAATGGGGTGAGGAAGATGAGAAGGAAGATCTGTGTGATCCACTGGGGGTGGGGCAGAAAGGAAGGGGAGACCACAGCAGGTGTTCTGCTACAGAGCTGAGGGTGAGACTGGGGGATTGAATTTAGAGGAGAGGAGGAAGAGGAGGTGAAGATTTACATGGATTCCACCGCTTCCCCTGCTGGAGTGCTGTTTGTCTTTATACATGGTCTTGCTATGTATCTCTGACTGGTTTGATACTATGCAGTCCAGGTTGGCCTTGAACTCATAGCAGACCTCTTATTCCAGCTGCCTGAGTGCTGGGATTACAAGTATATAGCAGCAGATGAGGGTTTGCTGCTTAAGATGGGGTGGTCCCTAAAATACCGTCTTTGCTCTACCCTGACTTTTAAACTTGGGACAGTAAATCTAGAATTAAGACCTACAACATGTTGGCATCATTTAAGCAGCTTTTTTGTTCATTCCTAGACTCCTGGAGTTTATTATTAGCACAATGGTTTAGCCTGAAAGTTTGGGTGTGGACTGAAAACTTTTCTGTGTCCCCCCTGGCCCACAGCAGCTTATAAAATAATCATCCAGAGGCTTAGTATTAATTACAAACTGTTTGGTCTATGGCTCAGGCTTCTTGCTAGCTAGCTCTGACATCTTAAATTAACCCATTTCTATTAATCTATATTTTGTCTCATGGTCATAGTGTTATGAGTCTGCTGGCACCTTGTTCCTTGTGCAGCTGGATGGCCTCTGCTCTGACTCTGCCCTTCTTCTCCCTGTCTCTCTGCTTGGATTTCCCGCGTGGCTCTTACCCTGCCTTACCATAGGCCAAAGCAGCTTTATTTATTAACCAATGGGAGCAACATATATTCACAGCATACAGAAAGACATCCCACAGCATTTGGTGATACTTCTTTTTGGTTTTGGTTCACCATAGAGACAAAGTTAAAACACATGGTCTGTTTTCTCCTTCTTCTGAGACATTTGTTAATACATAAACATATTCTTCTAGAAGGCTATTCAAGTCCTACATAGAAGAATCATATATTTCTAAAAGTGCTTGCCTGCCTTCAGTTTTTCCTTAGATAGTTGAAACTTAATAGGAAGGAAGTAGATTCCATAGGATTTCTTTTCTCTATACAAAAATTATTATTCTTAATATTCATAACTATTTTTCAACTTGTTGGGATACACAGCTCAGTCAAATCAGAAGAGCAACAAGATAAATGCAATACCAAATTCTGTAGACTTAATTTAGTAAAGAGGAATTCAGTGTGGGGGCTGGCAAGATGACTCAGTCAGAGAAGGGTTTCCTGTGCAAGTAGAAGGGTCTACATTTAATCCCTAGAACTCAACATAAATCAGAGTCCAGTATGGTGATGCATGCTTGCAATCCCAGTACTGAGGAGGTCGACAGAGAGGGAATCCTGAGACTCCCTGTCTAGCAAGCTAGCTAGGCTCCTTTACCAGTTCCAGGTCAATAAGAGGCTGAGAAATGCTGTCACACAAAAAAGTAAAAAACAAACAACAACAACAACTAAGGTAGATAGCGCTGAAGGTGACCTCTGACCTCTGCACAGACTCACACACTTGTATCCACACAAGCATACACATACATGCATACGCATGCACACAAACACACATATACATACACATAACAAAAAAAAAAACTCAGATGAAAACGTGCACCTTGAGCCGGAAACTTCCAGAACACAGGTGGATGTCATCTGTAACACCGGCATGGAAAAGCTGAGCTCAAATTATTTTTCCCTCCTTTTATTGTAAAATAATTATAATTGGAGAGCAGAGCTTTTCAATGATGACTGTAATTATTGGGCCAAAGAGATTTCAGTTGACAAGGTTACAAAATTCAGTGTGGGAGAAAAAAGAAAGAGAGAGAGAGAGAGAGAGAGAGAGAGAGAGAGAGAGAGAGAGAGAGTCAAAATAAGCTTCTCCTCCTGAAGGGACGGCATGAGAGAGAACAGCTTGTCCGCTAATTGCACAATGAAGTCATCGTTGCTCTACCAATATGAAATGCCTAACATGAGAATCCTTCCATTTCATCTTGCTCTGCAATATAACGCTGGTGACAGGTATTTAAGAACTGTGTGTTCTTCCAAAAGGTTCACTGTCTACTGAGTACGCTCAGACCATCCACATGCATAAACTGCTCCCGACTGTTTTGAAGCACAGCAGACCCTCTGTGCGGCAGGCACACCTCAGGTTGTAACTCTCCCTTTTGGATTGCATAGTCATAATTTAACTTCTGGATTTTTTTTTTTTTTGGTCTTGCTAACACTTCAAAGACAATGAGTAAGGTTTTGCTTTTTTAAACAAATCCCATTTGTATTTAAAACTAAACTCACTTCCTAAATGCAAAGAGTCTTGCAGAACACAGTAAAATACTTTGTATGGTATCTCAGATTCTCACTAAGTTTATTTTCATTGTGTAATCAGTTCCATTTGGTGGCAAGTCCTCGAGGCAATTTCACATTCTATTAAATGCTGGCACACACCAAATTCATGGAATCATGGGCGTTTGTTGGTGGGAAGCAGGAAAGTTCATAAAATTAGGGCAAATTAGGCTAAAAGTCAATGTGATGGTCCAACATTACATTTCCTTTCGCCCATAAGCAAAAAACTTGGGAGACCTGCAGTTGACTTCGGGGATCCCTTTCTGACCGGTTCTTGCTGTTCACCAACATAAAAGCAAAATGATCCTTCAAGCACTGTCTCTTGAGACTTTGCCATTCTTCCTGGTGTTCTAACAGATGCGGGCTCCAAGCTCTTTGCAGGAGAGCAGGATTTAGCAATAACTTCTTTAGAAAGGGTGAGTCCATCGGAATATGTCAGACAACAACTTGCCTGATGTGAAAGTTATTAATATGAGAACTCCCTCTCTTTGTCTTTCTGCTTCTTAATGACCAAAAGTAATGAGCCCTTTCAAGAGTTTTGTTTCACTAATTTTTATAATATGCAAACTGTACAGAACACCGTGACCACTAAACAAGCTTGCAATTACACTAATCTCCATGGAAACGTTGAATTGCAGATAAACAATCCCAGACGATAGATAAGAATGCATTAACCTGTTTATTAGGCTTTGAATGTCTTCCTAATGTTCATGTTAGTGGTTCCCTATAAGGGAAAAAAGTGAGAGGAATCAGGGAGGTGGCCCTGTTTTATTATTGCAATAGAAAATAACACGGCCTTTCTGCAGTTCTACCCAATAAAATGGAACTGTAAGCTACGTATTCTGTTTGAAATTTAGTAGCATCCAGACACCAAAGTAAAAAGAAATATTTAAAGCTTACTTCAACACTTTATTTAACCCAATATAGCTAAACTAGCATTTCAACATACAACCAGTAACAGTGCATTAATAAGTATCTGACATTTTTTGCATACTGTCTTTGAAATAGACTGATGTGTTCTCCTGTATCCTGGGCTGGTCTGCAACTTCTTATATAGCTGAGGATGTCCTGGGACTTCCTCCTGCCTCCACTTCCCCAGTCCTGAAATGACATGTGTATGCCACTAATTCTAATGTTATAAGGTACCAGGACTACAGCCTAGGCCAGTGCACATTGGGCAAGCATTCTTTCTGCCAACAGAGTCACACTGGAGTCCCTGGATCACTGCATTTGAAATGTGCAGTGACTAGTGCCTAGTGGCCGTTGCGTTAGACAGAGAGATAGTTATTGTATTTTAGAAGGTACTGAAGCCTCTTCAACGAGGAGTCCTTTCAATTTCCCTCTGGTCTAGTTAAGAAGTTCTACACTTATACACACCCTGCCCTGGCCCCTCAGGCCTGATGTTCCTGCCCAGAGTGACCATGCCTTAGGTACTTTTCATGTCACCAGGAAGCAGACTCACCAGAGCCAGCTGGTGTTTTGCCCCAAAGCCAAAGGTGAGTCTTGGTTGCCAGCTACAATGTTAATCTTCTAGAATCTTCCTCGGTTGAAGATCTCTGCTCAAGCAACCTACCACTGAAGGTGATCTGAACCCGAGAAGAAACCCTCGAGCTTCTGATGGACTCGAAGCTACTGCCACCCATTCAGTTTATCAAACACGCAGGACTAAGTGCCAGCTATAGGTTGAGTGCCCGCTTAGTTCATAAGCCTATTGCCCCACCATCATTGGCTTCCAATAGCACTCAGTACTAGCCATCTGGTTGTCCAATCATATGACATCTCTGCTGTGGGATGGTCTGTATGTCAAATTGCTCTGATTGGTCAATAAATAAAACATTGATTGGCCAGTGGCCAGGCAGGAAGTATAGGCGGGACTAACAGGGAGGAGAATTGAGAGAATAGGAAGGTGGAGGGAGACACTGCCAGCTGCCGCCATGACAAGCAGCATGTGAAGACGCCGGTAAGTCACGAGCCACTTGGCAAGGTATAGATTTATAGAAATGGATTAATTTAAGATATAAGGACAGTTAGCAAGAAGCCTGCCACGGCCATACAGTTTGTAAGCAATATAAGTCTCTGTGTTTACTTGGTTGGGTCTGAGCGGCTGTGGGACTGGCGGGTGAGAGAGATTTGTCCTGACTGTGGGCCAGGCAGGAAAACTCCAGCTACACATCTCTCCAGCACTCTTTCTACATGCTTTCTGGCCACGTGGAAGTTACGTCTTGCCATCTTTTGACCAGGTGTATAACTTTTTATCATGCCCGGTTCATACACAGCTTCTTTTCATGTGCCTTTTACACTGCAAGGCACGTTTTCTTCTTGCTTCATCTTGGATTGTGGCAAAATCCTACTCATCCATTCTCTGGAATCTGGTACACATCCCAGACCTGATCCTTATTCTGCAGGGAGTTTCCTGGTAACCTGAAAACAACTTTATTTCTAATCAAGAAGCTGGTATGACTTCAACGAATAAATGCTCTGACTTCAGTGTTAATACTGTAGTCATACAAAGGGCAGCCTCACAGGAAAAGCCAAGAGTGAGCTTGCCTTTAAAGGTTCACTTGAAAGCTATTTGAAAAATAAGATTTAATAGTTTTTAAATATAGCTGTGTCAAAAAGGGACCAAAACTAAGAGATGAACCTTTGAGCCTCTTTTTGAGAGCCAAGTCCACGTGAATACTCATCTTGTGAGGACCCAGTACCCTCTTAGTAGCTCAATGCACTTTTCCAATCATGTTTTTAACCATCAGTGCACCCTCTAGGCTACCCCAACTCAAACCACCTTCATCCTACTAAAGCTTGTTCTTTCAAACTCTGTAAGCCCTGAAGTGGACATCACCTCACCACATAGCATGTTCTTCTACATAGTTCTAGAATCAACCAAAGTAATCCTATGCTGAGCTCTAGACATGCCATCTCCAACTAACACAGCACTCAGCTTTTCCCCATCACCTAATAACACCGCCTAAAGTCTTCTACCGGATGTCCAGGGCCCACCCATGCTGTGACCCTAATGACATCATAATGTGACCTCCCCCTGCTCCCTACACGAACTCCAGCCCCAAAGTACTAGTCAGCTCCCAAATACACCCCATCCATTGCAGCTCCTGGACCTTGTGTCTGCAGCATTTGTGTGCTTTTCTTAGTTCCCTAAATTCTTGCTGATTGAAAAGTGACTCCAATCTATCACGTCTCAATCAAAACCACTGCCTCTTTTTTGAAGTCTTCCTGGATTTTCCAGCAGGAAACAATCTTTGGTCCTTGGATCTGCTTTATTTGTATGGTCTTTGACCACCCCCACCCCCCCCCCTTTTTTTTTACCATTTCCATGGTAAGCTTGTGTATCATCTTTTCAATGATGAGACTAGGAAGTTACTCATTCAATAGATATTTATCTATGGGGTGCAATACAGGAAGACCGATAGAACATTTATATTACATGTCCATTCTGCTGGGCCTAGCATGTGTGTGTAGTATTCTGCAGGCACTCACGGAATATTTGGGGAACACACGACTAAGTTCCTCATTTGTTTGAAAACTGTACATCCTACAGGCTTTATTTTCAGAACAGAATAGCAAGAAAAGTCTGGGAGCAGTGTAAGGAGTTCAAACACAGATGCACTTGACTCTGACCCCACTTAGCCACAGAGACCTTGGCAAACCCTCACACACAGAGAGCCCTTTGCTCGTGGTTCATACACATTTCTAACAATAATAACCACGGCAACAACCACAGTGGGCTTGGGCATCTGATTTCCAAACTTATTTCAGCTGAGAAACAGCCTGTTTGGAGCAGGAAATAGAAATGGCTGGTCATTTACATAGGCCTCAGTAAGACCTATAGCAACAGCAAGGAAAGGTTTAAAAAGCTAGTACACACACACACACACACAAATAATAAAAATAGCAGCCTGTAGCCATTTAGAATAGGGACAAGCAGTTCTCTCAGAAGAGCCTAGGGGCTTCTGGGGGTTATAGCTCACTACTACTTTTAATGACAACAAGTGTTCTGGCTGGGTTGTGTTTACAATGCATTATTTCAGAAGAACATCTTGGAAATGTTTCCATCCAAGACAATTAAAAGTAAAACTTTTGGTGTTTAAAAGGATAAATCCTCAGCCATCTATTAAACTCATTTATGCAGAACATGTCTCCTCCCACCCCACCCCCACCCACAGCCTCTGAAGCCAAGATTTTATTGTACATCCCTGTACTGCTGGGTTCGTTTGCCTCAGAACATTTGTTGGCCTCGAGCATTTAGTTCAATTTTCATTCAGGAAGTTTTATTCCTGTGTTATTTGCAAAACACTCCAAGTTGGCCAATAGAGGACACAGAAGATACAGCTCTTAGGTTTGTCCTAGAGGTGCTCAAGGAAAGACCACTTGAGCAGGTAAGAGCTGTATCTCTGAGTGATCCTAAGGATGGGAAGCCAATGAGTAGATGGTAAGACACTTAGTAATGCATCCTGTGGGAAAAGGTCCATGGGTAATTAAAGAGGGTTCTTAGAGCTGTGCCTCCCAACTAGAAGTCGGAGATTTGAGGAGGTCATCTGGGGTAAAGAGAACAGCACAGGAGAGGAGACGCTAGAGGCATGAAAGAGCAAATGTTGTTCAAAAGATGGTAAAGAGGCAGCCTGGCAGAGCCATGGGCCTTGCTTGGAAATTTTAAGAGATAACTTTGGAGCATTTTCATAGTTTTGTACAGACCTGTGTGACTGTCTAAGGTCATGTCTCAGTCTGCTTAGGCTGCCATAAAGAAAAAGCCATACATTCTGGGGTTGGCAAGTTCAAAGTCAAAGTGCCGACTCATTTGCTTCTAGTATGTTCTGTCTTCTTGGTTTTCAGATAACAGACTTTTCACTGTGCCCTCAATTTCTGGGGAGATAGTAAGCTTTCTGGTGGCTAACCCATCATGATGGCATCACTCTAATGACTAAATCTTCTAAATCTTACTCCCCAAAAGCTCCATCTCCAAATATCACCAGATTGGGATTAAAGCTACAAGCTATAGAAAACAATGTTTTCTCTATACAAGAATATGAATAAAAATCATCCAGTTTTTTTTTTTTTTTTTAATTCCGAAGTCAAGTTTCAGGTGGTTTCTGTCTTCAGTTACTTGCTAGAGTGTTTACATGGCAGCCAGTTGCAAGCTGTAAGGCTGACTTGATTTGCTCCTCTGTGTTTATTTTAAGGATCAAACCATAGGAAATGTAAATATTTCCTTTGGTTAAGAGATCTGGAGAATCCTACTTCTAGGAGTCACCAGCTAGTGTTGTGGATACACGTTGGGCAATCATTAACAGATTTTTTGGTAACTGAGTATGAATGAAATGGCATCCTAAACTGTTAACTGGAAGGTTTGGGGGCTTACTGGCTTATTCAAATGAGTTTCAGTTCAAATAACTGTTCTGTTCTGTTACCTTTCTCACTAGACTATAAGAATGAAGTAAGTATTGCCCCTACTATCTAGCCCTACCAGCAAGATGAAATTTAGTGAACAACTTAATAAATGTTTGACTACAAAATGAATTCATATTTTGATACTAAACTAAAGGAAAATTCTGTGTTTCTCAAAGTAAACTTGTTCTGAATTGGCTAGGATCTTTGTAACTGTTAGATCATGCTTGTTTAACAAATTAAAAGCAAATCACAAAATCGGGGATTTTAAAGTTATTAGTTCATGGACACGTTCATTGTAAATCCAATACACACATCCTGTTGAACTGGCTGCTTTATGTAACTGGGAGCCAATTTGAATGTTCACATGACAAGGAAAAATTGCAAGCTTAAATTTATTAATATGTTAACCTTGGCAGAACACCAGACCTCTTAGTAGCAAAATATGGAGAG
Source organism: Peromyscus aztecus (assembly GCA_902168405.1). Taxonomy (NCBI): domain Eukaryota; kingdom Metazoa; phylum Chordata; class Mammalia; order Rodentia; family Cricetidae; genus Peromyscus; species Peromyscus aztecus. Next base: position 5,431 of record CABHPQ010173789.1, on the reverse strand, counting down.
AAAAGATATTAGTCTCCAAAGACTTGAGTTTGAATTTGAACATAAACTGATGTTCTTTTTTTTTAAATCATTCATAAGAAGTCATAGATGTGGGACTATAAAGTTATTTAAGTGAAAATTATTAAAGGGACATAATCAAACAAAATCTTAATGTGGTGTTTATTTGGAACGCCTGTCTAATATCCAAGTGTTTTAGTGTTTACCTAAGCAATTCAAATCCTCAACAGCTATTCACTCCCTGCCTCCTAACTCTTAGGATAACCTCACAAGTAATGGTAATGGACATATTTGTTAGCTATACTATGATCTAGAGCACAAGCTGGGTCATAGCTGTCACGCCAGGTGTTTGTCCAAGACTATCTTTACAAAACCCACTGGAGCAGATGAAGTAAAGCTTAGACACAATTAAGGAGGACTGCCCCACATCCACAACCCTATGACTGACAAAGCAAGACTTTGAACCCATGACTGTTACTCTCAAGCCTTTGCTTTTGGCCACTCCGTTCTTTCCCACTGATGCTCAAAGGGTGGTCCTTGAACAGACCATATCACCTGGGAACTTGTTGGAAATCAAAGTCTCAAACTCTACCCAGTCCTGCTTGATAAGAATCTCTGGTTGTAACCATGGCGGAGCATGCCTTTAATTGCAGGTGGATCTCTGTGAGTTCGAGGCCAGCCTGGTCTACATAGTGAGTTTCAGAACAGCCAGAGCTACATAGTGAGACCTTGTCTGAAAGAAAGAAAGAAAGAAAGAAAGAAAGAAAGAAAGAAAGAAAGAAAGAAAGAAAGAAAGAAAGAAAGAAAGAAAGAAAGAAAGAAAGGA
>CABHPQ010173788.1:25847-43220 GCA_902168405.1 Peromyscus aztecus | reverse complement strand
TGGGTGCCACCATCGACGTGGAGCACTCCCACGTTCGATTCCTGGGGAACCTGGTGCTGAACCTGTGGGACTGTGGCGGCCAGGACACCTTTATGGAGAATTACTTCACCAGCCAGCGGGACAACATCTTCCGTAATGTGGAGGTTCTGATATACGTGTTTGACGTAGAGAGCCGCGAACTGGAAAAAGACATGCATTATTACCAGTCGTGTCTGGAAGCCATCCTCCAGAATTCACCTGATGCCAAAATCTTCTGCCTAGTGCACAAAATGGATCTGGTTCAGGAAGATCAACGTGACCTGATTTTTAAAGAGCGAGAGGAAGACCTGAGGCGTTTGTCTCGCCCGCTGGAGTGCGCTTGTTTTCGAACGTCCATCTGGGATGAGACGCTCTACAAAGCCTGGTCCAGCATCGTATATCAGCTGATCCCCAACGTTCAGCAGCTGGAGATGAACCTAAGGAATTTTGCCCAGATTATTGAGGCCGATGAAGTTCTGCTGTTCGAGAGAGCTACGTTCTTGGTGATTTCCCACTACCAATGCAAAGAGCAGCGTGATGTGCACCGCTTTGAGAAGATCAGCAACATCATCAAGCAGTTCAAGCTAAGCTGCAGTAAATTGGCCGCTTCTTTCCAGAGCATGGAAGTGAGGAATTCTAACTTCGCTGCCTTCATCGACATCTTCACATCAAACACGTATGTGATGGTGGTCATGTCAGATCCATCCATCCCTTCTGCAGCTACTCTGATCAACATTCGTAATGCCAGGAAACACTTTGAGAAGCTAGAGAGAGTAGATGGCCCCAAGCACAGCCTCCTCATGCGTTGAGTAATGCCAAATGCTCCTTAGTAAAATGCTGAATTACCTTTTTGTTTTTCTTTGCATCCCTTGTTTTTGATATTCATGTCGTGAGCTTAAAAGTGAGCTTTGAAACGTGTGCTTACTATCCCATCTCTTCCCTAGTCTTAGCATTGGACGCTATTTACTCAGCTACCCAGTAGAGCTTCAAGACGGCCTTTATGAAAAGTTGGTGTGGTGTAACACTAAAGTAGGTGGTTTGTGTGTGTGTTCTGGTTACCTGGTTATAATAGATAAGAATATTAAAGCAGTTATCTTCTGTATTATCAGATCACAAAGGTGGAATGTTACTATTTTATCAGCAAGATATTAAAATGTATTTCTTAATCCTCGGTTTCAATCATGAATAAACATTTATTATTAGCAATTTAAAACACGTTGTTTGAAATAATTAAGTAAAGATTCTGATTATCCACAAGTACTGTTTAACTGGCAAACTTCCCATTTTGCTAGTGTGGCCTCCACCACTCTGGCAGTGCTTCTTAGCAGCTGTAACAGTGGTTATGGCTCAAGGACTGGAGCAGTGACTCAGTGGTTAAAAGCACTGTTTTTCCAGAATACCTGGGTTCGATTCCTAGGATTCCCAGCACCCACATGGCAGTTCACCACCATCTCTAACTGCAGTTCTAGGGAATCCAACACCATCTTCTGGCCTCTGCAAGCACCAGGCACAAAACAGCCATACACATAAAAAAAATTTAATTAATAATTGGATTCAAGGGCTGGATATTCATATAATGTAGCTCAATGGCAGATGGCTTGTCTAGCGATGCACAAGATCCTAGGTTCAGACACTAGCAGCACATAAAAACGGAGAAGTGATGCATGCCTGTAATCCCAGAAGGCAGGAGGATTGGGAGTTCAAGGTCATCAGGAAGTTTGAGACTAGCAGAGATAACATGAGACACCCCCACCCCCGACCCACTCAGTGGTAGAGTGCTTGTCTAGCACAGGTGAAGCAGCCCTGGTTCTGATCCTTTACTTGGAAGCTGAGCGAGACATTTGATTTCACTGTGCCTGTTTCCTTGTTTGTAGGTCCAATAAGAATACCATGACTGCCACAAACTAACACAGAAAGCATCCAGAATAGTGTGCCTGGTAAGCTTTGACCAGAGCTATTCCTGTAATGACTGCATGTGACATCTGGCTAAGTCTGAACCCTGCTGGGTATTAAGTACTTGGCATGCATGTATTTTAATTTATCCTCACAATCTGAGGGTTACTTCTGTTATTAATACATGAAGAAACTGGTATGACCTTACTAAGGTAAGACACTTAGGCATTCTTACCAGACCCTCTGTCCTTCCTATTATACCCCTCCACCACCATTAACAGAAAGGTTGTTTCAAAGAATAAACAAAAAATAACCTAGCTTTTGGTAGGCATCGGCTCATTCCTGTAATCCCAGTATTCAGGAGGCTAAGGTAAGATGATCACCATGAATTTAAGGACAGTCTGGGTTATAGTAAGGTCTTGCCTCAAAAAAAAAACACTCCTATCATTTTATGTATAGATATTATCTCTTCATGTAATTCTAAATTCATAAACTGAAGAAACCAAGGCCCCAGAATTAGTATTTTGCCATTTGTATTTATCTGGAATTGCATGATATCAGATTTGTAGATCACTTACTTTGTGGGGAAGGATTCTGAGGTTCCTAATGTGCATTGGTCATATTATATGGTAAAAACATTACAGACAGAAACTGCCCCATTCCAGTTCTAATAACAGCTTAAAGGCTGTGTCAAGTAGTTTCTTTTACAGCAGAGACTTCTGATCAACTCGGAGCTTTTCATTTTACAAATAAATGAGGCAATACATGTGAGTGATAGGGCTTTAAAATCTCTAAGGCTTTGTACAGTATTTACTGCACAGTAGCAGTGGGTGTGATGACAGGTCCCTCCCATGAAAAGCAGGAAGCTACGGGATACATGGTATAAACGAGGTATGGTGTCCACCGTCCAACCCAGCACTCAGAGGCAGGCAGCAAGACCAATTTCACTTAGGCCACCCTGGGCTACACAGGAAGTTCCATGCACCTGCCTCAAAAAAATAAAAATAAAATCTGCAGTAGATCTAGTCTAGGGATTAAAATACCAGTAACAAAGTACTCTTACCTGTCACTGAGCCTTTCAAATTATTTTGATCAAATTGTACTTCTATATGTGATAATTCAATGGTGTGTCCAGAACATAATTCTTTTTGAAATACAGAGAATCCTAGACAGGTGGTACGACACTGAATATTTATTCTAGACAGTAGTATGAGGAACACACTTATAAACAGTCCCTAGGAAACATTTTCCACTTGAGAGTATGGACTCGCCAGCTCTCGGTGCATAAAGAAAAGTGATCTTTAGAGCAACCAGGCATCTGAAGTTTATACTGTCTTCACACATTAAATAAACAAATTTTCTTTTAGTGCACTAGGGGAAAAAATAGTTTGCTTTTATACGGGTCTCAAGAATTCCTGTTTACACTTTAGATAAAATAAATGGCATGCCTTATAACTAAGAAAAATATAGTAAAGGTTTCAAAATACCTGTTTAGTATATTTTGTTCAACTTAATCCCTGCCCTCCAAATGTTCTTTAACTTCTCAAACTATTCTTTATCCTACTTGGTAACATTTTTCATGCTCAGCAACATTACATGCTTGCCCTCTTGAAACATTTAACTTTCAGGGACAGAGAGTGCATCCTTAGCATTCACAAGTTTGATCCCACCCCCACAATAATAATTGGGACATACTTGTATCTAAAGTTTTTCTTAATGTAGAAATCCATTTGCACAGCTTTTTAATCTTGGTGAAGAGAACAAGGTACACTCTATGTAACCACAGAAAAAACTTATTTACCCTTTCTTTTATTCGGTCATAGAGGCACACAAAATTCCAATACTTAAGTATCTGTGACCCTTGGGATATGTATGTGTATGCACATGCATACCCCAGAGACATCTACATAGGTAAGAAGGTAGGTATCTAAGTTTGTACACAGCTGCTGTGATCAGAGATCACATACAATTTGGGGGAGAAGTCTAATGAAGACACTAAGTGAAAGCTAGGCAAACACCTATAGTTCCAGCACTTGGGAGGCTGAGGCAGGAAGATTGCTGTGAGCTGAGACTAACGTGAACAAAATAGCAAGACCTCTCTCCCCCTACCCCACACACACCAATATAAAACAACAAAAGTTAAACAATACACTTCAGAAAAGACATAAGACCATGGACCTAGGGAGGACAGATTAAGACTTCCAGGTGGAAAATGTGATTTGTTCTAAGCTTTGTTTTCCAGACAGGGTCTTACTGAAGCCCTGGCCGTCCTGGAACTCACTATGTAGACCAGACTTGGAGATCCAAATGCCTCTGCCTCCTGAGTGCTGAGATTAAAGGTGGTTTTGCTTTTGGTTTACTGAGACAGGGTCTCTCTGTGTAGCCCTGGCTATCCTGTCACTCTGTAGACCAGGCTGGCTCAGAGCTCCGCCTCTCTGCCTCCCAAGTGCTGGAATTAAAGGCGTGCACCACCATGCCTGGCTTAAAATGTTTATTAATTAAAGGGTTTAAGTGCTGTTCTGAGCTTTAAAAGGAACTATAACTGGCTAGAGAGATGCCTCAGTGATTAAGAGTATTGGCTGTTCATTCTGGGGTTCCAGGTTCAAGTCCCAGCACCCATATGGAAGCTAACACCAGTCTGTAACTCAAGTCCCAGGGGATCTGACTCCTTCTGTAGGCCTCCATGGGGACCAGGCACTGAAGTGGTACACAGACATGCAGACAAACATCCACACACGAAAACAAAATTTAAAAAATAACTAACTGGTTTAATTAAAGGTTATTAAAATTTTCAAGTCAAAATAATGAAAGAACTGAGATGAGCTAGAAGGGCAAGGTAAGTACTCTAAAAGATCCCAGGGGAAGGAAGAAAGAGGAAAACTAACTCTGTGTTTAAATTAGAACCCTATTCTAGAATGGACTTCTAAGCAAGGACCTGACATGATCAAAGTAATTCCTTATCATCAAAGGGAACTTCAGGAGATACTGGATGGTAGGGTGCCAAAAGCATTAAGTTTTAATCAGTTTTGGAGAAATTACAGATTTGGGATTTTGTTCATGGTGCTGAAAACAGCAAATAAGCATGTCAGGAACACTCAGCAGACCATAGGTAAATTTCAGTGACTCTTAAGTCCAAAATATCCAGATACTTTGACTCTCATAATGAAAGGCTCCTAGAACAATACACATACAATAGCATACCACTTCTTTCGTTGTTGTTTTTTGGGGGTTTTGTTTTGTTTTGTTTTTTTGAGACAGGGTTTCTCTGTGTAGCTTTGTGCCTTTCCTGGAACTCGCTTTGGAGACCAGGCTGGCCTCGAACTCACAGAGATCCACCTGGCTCTGCCTCCCAAGTGCTGGGATTAAAGGCGTGCGCCACCGCCACCCAGCCTGCATACCACTTCTTAAAGGTACCTCACTAATATGAATCGCAACCTCTTAGCAGCACACTATTGAATTTGAAGAGATACTCGCCCATTCAAACATGTGGCTCTGGCAGGCCTCACCCTTCCCTCACATTCCCTCTGCCTTGCTATAAAACACATTACATTCCTAAAGCTGGCCACCTAGGTCTATTTCCTTATTTGGCCACTTCCTCCTCCTGAGGCTGATAACCAAGGTCCAGTTATCAAAGTATTAAACCCAGCAATCAGAATCACATGCCCAATTAAAATTAAATACCTCATCCGAACACAGGGTTTCCCCCTTTAACTTTATAAACTGCCATTTGCTTATATGTCACATCTGTCTCCTCTCTATCCAGAGGCAGTCCTTTGTCCCTCCAGGACAAATGCTCCTTCCCCCTTTCCCTTGTTCCCTTCCCTTTCTCCTTCGTAACCTCCTTTACCACCACATCCTAGCCCATTCTAACACAGACCTCCCCTTTTTCTCCTGTTAACAATTACACCTGCAAGGTCATTTGCTGCTGTTTTCTGCAACCACTTTAGCTTTTCTTCCCCACTTAATAAAGGATCTCTATGAAAACAGGTGTTTGGGTGTGGTTGTGCCTAATCCAGGGTCCAGGAGGAAACCCCTACTATTTGAGGGTCTCCTTCAGAACTTACAAATTACCAGGGAATCGTATCTGAGATGAGATTTCTAGGCCCTCTCGTAGACAAGCATTTTAAAAAGGCATCCCAGATGATCCCAACACAGTTGGCCCCTGCATTCCACTCCAGCCTTTCATTTCCCTAGCTTCAATACCCGCAGGCTCGGCATATCTGCTATCTCAATTATGAAGGCTAAATAAACATGCATATTTAAACACTTAGCTTTGGCTCTGGCATGACAGAAGCATTGACAGTCACTTCTCCTACCTAATATGCTACTCAGAATTTAGATACTAGGCTGTCTGTAAAGCAGACAACAGAATGGTTTCCCAGTAGACTGTACAGGCCCTGCTTTGCTGTATTCGTGAAACCCGGCACCTTTGGAACTCGTCCTCTCTTTCCACTGCCAAGAAGGAGCTGCTACATGGTCCTCTGACACTCAACCCATCCACTTCCAGTACTCTTTCCTCCAACCTTTCTCCTCCCTCATTTTCTACAAGACTTGGGGACAAGATTTTGATAGTTACAAACTGAGGCTCTACACAGAACTGAAGGAGATAAATCAACCTTTCAGCGCCTCTTCTAGTCACTCTTATTCAGGCACATGTATTCATTACTTGGATGTTTAAAAAAAAAAACATTTCTGGGCCAGGGGCCTGGACAATAAGGCAAAATGTTACAAAATGTACAAATTATTAAATCCATGTTCATTTTTCTCAAATTATTTTTGGATATTCTGTAACCACTAGGGAACTTTAATAGACTGTGACCAGTAACATAAAACTTATTGCTTTTCCCAAAACAACACCCAGAGGCAACAGTAAAACAGATTTGTGAATTTTTCATTTATAATTTTGTTAAATATAAACTAGGGTTAAATTCTCAATCTACATAGACAAAATAGTACAGTTTGACGGTGTTCTTTAAATGTCTGGTCATCTTCTACCTTTCCTTTTTTTCTCAATTCATTCTGTCTTGTCTTTACTTATAACATGTGTTTTATCCCATCAACATCATTCTTCAGGATCAATATACTTGGAATTCATTAAGCCTGTTTACAATTTCACAAACTTTAAAATCTGTTGTTCTTACTATACATCCAAAGGCACTACACTGCACTCATTTTTTCTTAGTACCAAAATATTCCATAAAGATCCAATAAAATGGGTTGTTTCTCAAAAATGAAAGATGAGGCTCTTCAGTGGCTATTAGATTACACACTCACCCTTAAGTTAATAACTGATATTTTAACACAACTATGACATTTGCCATTAACTTATGTTACAAGATTATTCTAGGAATCAAAATAATTTCCCAAAACTTGACATTTGCTATTTCTAAATATTTCACATTTCAACCTCATATATTTATCAAAAAAGAGCTAAACACCTAAAGACATTACAAGAGGCCAAAGTGCATCCGAAACTTCTTTGGCCCTGGAGAAAAGAGTATTATACTTCCAATGCATGTGTCTAGATCAGCTGCAGTTGAGTGACAAGGCTTCCGCTTTAGCATCACAGATAAATTAACTGGGAACTGCTTCATCTTGTCAAATCAGAGATTCTCTTGCTTCAAGGCTCTTATTTGAGATTTCTTCTTCTGCAAAATTGATTTTTAAAGGAGGAAAATAAGCATTACAAAGAAAAGTAAGAACAATTCCAAGTAATAGCAAATTTCTTGATTTTGAGAAGGCTCACTTTGTACAACACTCACTAATAAATAATGAATAAAATTACCATTTCTACTGAAATGCCTTTTCTCCAAAAATCAATGCCCTTCTAGAATACTTTTCAAAAAACTAGTGTTTAATTATCATGGGAAAGTCAAAGTGATATGCAAGGAATCAGTATAACAAGACCTACCTCAGTCCTAAAATACTGAAATATATTTTAATTCTTTATTATACAACTTTTAAAACATGAAAATAAGAGAATTATAATTAATAAAATGTGCTGACCAGTTGGCTTCAATAACTTATACTGCTGTAGGCTGAACTGTGCCCACCAAGACACTGTGATTATATTTGGAAAGAGACTTGGTCTGTCTCTCTCCATGGATATATATAATCATAGGGATTCTGAAAGTACCCATAAAGTGAGGGCTCATTCCTCTTACCCTAAAGGAAAGTATAAAGGTTATATTTAGCACATTACCCACCATGATCGTGCAACATTCACTTTGTACTATATTCATGAAAAGGTAAGTGAACAGGAGGAGATTAAAAATAGCCTGGGCTATATGGTAAATTTGAAGCCAGCCTGAACTATACAGTGAGTTTGTGGCTAGCCAAAGGTACAATGCTGAGGTACTGTCTTAGGAAGGGAAAAAAAGTTGAGAGAATGGTTCACCTAGGGTATATGCACAGGTCTGGTTAACACTTACCTTTTAAGTTAGGCAGAAATTCCCTGAGACTACATGGTAACACAGTCCTCAATTTTTGCTCCAGCAGAGAAACTTTAGTGAGTGGTGATACAGACTGTGTTCTTTCATCAAGAGACATGTGGGAAGATGGCTTTGTGTAGTCAATAAACAAATCCTGAGTGCCCAAAACAGTATGTGGATCATCTGCCTGCATGTCTTTGGCTATAGGGCTCAATTCCAAGTTGTGTTGTTCAAGTGTCTTGGAATAAGACAGGTGAGATTCTTTCCTTATCTTGGTAAGGGATTTCTTCAGAGTCTCCAAACTACTGAAAATAGCCTTTGAACTGGAATCTACTTCTGCAGTGGCTTGTCTTTCTCCAGCATCACCTGGAAAAGCATCACTGTGCACATAACTATTCGGTTCCAGTCTAAAATTGGTCTCTGAACTAGTAGAACTATTAAGACTTAGGTGACCAACTTCTTCTGGAAGAGTCTCATGTAATATTCCAATGCCACTCAACCTCTGAAAAGAGTCCCATAACAGAGTTTTACGTGGGGAGGGTTCACTGCAAGAAGCCTGTGAGTGGTCCGATACTCGAACAGAGTTCTCTTCACTTCTACCCATCACATCTATTCCACTGCCCACAGCACAGGAGACTGCCTCCACTTGTCCAGTGTCTGAAAGCCTGGTGCTTGCACACTCTACATCTTGCTCACAAAGCATTTTCTTATTTATCAAGTCGGACTCGTCTTCTGTTGGGGGTTCACCGATCTGACTTGTCAAAGGTTTCTGAGGCACGCTCTTGAGCTGGTCTGGAACAGCTTTCTGTTCTGCCAAGTAGGACTGATCAAAATCTGAGGAAAAAATAGCCATGCTTAGGTCCCTCTGGCTGTGCAGTGCTGGTGAAGACTCTGGTGACACGTCTCTACCTCCGGCGTCTACTAGAATCGTATCTGAACTTCTGTTAGCTCCAGTTTCAGCTTTTCTCCATGAGCTCCTGACTTCAGTTACTAATCAAGGTGGAAGAAAAAACATCATTTACTATTTACATATTCCCAAAACATGGACATGCAACTAAAATCTTTATTCTAGTGCTGAAAATAAAGCTACTGCCTCAGTCCAAGTTCCATACACATGCCAACAGTATGAACAAACCTAAACATCAGGAAACTTCATCTCCAAATGACCAAACTCAAGTCAGTACACACAACAACAGCTGTTCCTGAAACACACATACACCTCTACACAATACATGTGATTACATGCATGAAAACCACATTTTCTTGTCCATTCATGCCAGAAATGGGCAGAATTTTTTTTTGATAAAGGATTAGATGTTAATATTTTAGCTCTGTTGGCTATTTGATCTTCCACAACTCCTCAAATCTGCCACTGTAGCATGGAAATGGCTATAAACAATGTGTCAACCAGTGAGCAAGGCTGTGATAAACATAATTAAACACACACACACACACACACACACACACACACACACACACACACACACACACACTCTGCAGGACCCTATTTACTTCACTGGTTGTCATCCAAAGAACACCAACCTAGGCTGTCTCACTTCAGTATGAATTAAATCAGCAGCAAAGAAGAAACTATTTAATCTACAAAGAAGAACCCAATCTACATTGGTTAAATAAGGAAATATGTATCAGACATTTGCCTACACCAGCTGTTATGTATTAAGGGGAAGCATTTAACACTATGATTATTTTTTCCAAGGGGTAAAAATCTATGCAAGTAGTGTGATAGTTCTGTTTGACTGCTGACTAAAAAACATAATCCCCGCCGGGCAGTGGGGGTGCACGCCTTTAATCTCAGCACTCGGGAGGCAGAGGCAGGTGGATCTCTGTGAGTTCGAGGCCAGCCTGGGCTACAGAGTGAGTTCCAGGAAAGGCACAAAGCTACACAGAGAAACCCTGTCTCGAAAACCCAAAAAAAAAAAAAAAAAATCTCCATACTCACTAAACACATTTGTTTGTGTGTGTGTGTGTGTGTGTGTGTGTATGCACACATACTATGGTACATGTATGAAAGTCAGAGGACAACTTCCTCTCCTTTCTCTCCTTCCACCCTGTGAAAGATGACTCAACTGGCCCCAGAATTTTTTTTTCAAGTGACCAAATAAAATATTTTGCAGAAAAATAGCCAAGTAACACAATTAAAACAAGATTATAAGGGGTGGCGGGAGGGGGAAGACAGAGGAATCTGTGGCTGATATGTAAAATTAAATTAAATTATAAAAAAAAAATTAAATTAAAAAAAAACCAAGATTATAATATCAGGACTGATTATGCTTCTGTGTGGGTACACTGAAGTCACAAAAGATTACTGACGAGCCGGGTGGTGGTGGCGCACACCTTTAATCCCAGGACTCGGGAGGCAGAGGCAGGCGGATCTCTGTGAGTTCGAGGCCAGCCTGGTCTCCCAAGCGAGTTCCAGGAAAGGCACAAAGCTACACAGAGAAACCCTGTCTCGAAAAACTAAAAAAAGATTACTGATGAAAGACTGTTGTATAAATGTGAGTGATCACACTGTATACTTCAACAAAATATCATTATATCAGAATAAAAAGCCACTGCCAATGAAACAATAAATAAGATCGTTTCCAAATAACTGTCAGACCATAAGTCTAATGGTGGCAGTGTCTTAGAAAGGGAAACCGGGGCAGAAAGCATTAACTTACTCAAGTTTTCTGGAGTTCGGGGAATTTGTTTCCTGGTTAAGAAAGGATTAGAAATCAGAGCATCAATTAGCTCCTCCAATTTTACTTCTTTTCCTTCAGAGAGCTGTGGTGAATCAGATAGAACTACTCTGGCAACCTGCAACAGAAAAGAAAAAAAAAAAAAACAACTGAGCCCAGACAGAACTTCGACAGAAACTCCAGTAGGAACCGAGAGCACATCACAGGTAGTAGCCCACCACCAGCAGACGGCAGATTAGACAACAATGAAGTTCCTGAGAGGCTGCAGATAGATAGTCCAGGCACCATCCTGCTGTAAAACAGAACACCAGAGTATTTCTTGTTGTAATCTTGAACAGATAATAGAAAGAAGAAAGAACAGGTTAGACTCTGTATACTCTGCCAGGCATAGTGGTGCACAACTTTAATCCCAGTGCTCAGGAGACAGAGGCAGGTGGATCTGAGTTCAAGACCAGCCTGGTCTATATAATGACAGGACATCCAGAGCTACATAGTGAAACCCTGTGAGTGAGTCAGGGAGGGAGGGAGGGAGGGAGGGAGGGAGGGAGGGAGGGAGGGAGAGAGGGAGGTGAGGTGGGGTCCTTTACTCACAGGAAGATTTTGTTTTTGTTGTTTTGTTTTTTAAAACAAGGATTCTTTGTGTAGCTCTGGCTGTCCTGGAACTTACCTGTAATACAGCATTTCAGAGACAGACAGGAAAACCATCATGAGTTCAAGGCCAGCTAGGGCTACATAAAGAACTTGTCTCAAACCACTAAATAATCATTTTACTTTCAGTCTCATGAGATTTTAGGATTCTCTTCTTCTATCCCACCCTATTCCATTGTTAATCTAAATTCTTTTTATTGTGTTTTGGGTTTTTTCCTTAATCTTTTATATTTTTTTAGTTTTATGTGTATGAATGTTTTTGCCTGCACACATGTATGTATATGCACCACATGTACAACTGCTGGATCCCCTCAAACTGGGGTAATGGGTGGCTGTGAGCCAAAATGTAGATGCTAGAAATCAAACCTGGATCCTCTGGACAGGCAACAAGTGCTCTTACCACTGAGCCATCTCTCAGGCCCGTATTTTTTTACTTTGTTTTGTTTGCTGGGACAGTCTCATGTAGCCTAGAACTCATTATTTAGCAGAGAACGACCTTGAATTCCAGGCCTTCCTGCCTCCATTTCCCAAGTGCAATCTAAATTCTATTAAACTGAAAATGTACCTTACTTTCCATAACTAGGGAATTCCGATTTTAAAAGGTCTGATCCTCTTTTTGGTGTAGTCAATAAAGAGAATTAACAGAATATTAGAGACTTAGAAGCATTCAGAAACCACGAAATTGGCCTCATGCTACAAATAGAATTAATTGGCATTAATCCCATTCTCTGATATTGTACAGTGCTAATTTAGTAAGGTCAAAACTGATAAAGGAGACACTAAAACCCGAATTAATACAGTCTAAAGCCTATTTTAAAGTCACTTGGAAATAAATTGTGATATACTATGATTGCTTAATCAAATATTAATTCAAATAATGCTAAATTATAAAACAAGATAGCAACGGTGAAAAGCCTGAGTATTTAATTTGTATAAACTGACCTGTGGGTACTGATCAAGTCATTTGACATAAAAATAGGACTACCTAAGGAATCAAATTAGAGGCTGGCAAGATAGTTTAGCAGGTAAAGCCACTTGCCACAATGACCTGAATTTGGTTCCAGGGACCCACAATAGAGAGAACCAACTCCTCCAAGTAGTCCTCTACCTCTGCACACACACACACACACACACACACACACACACACACACACACACACACACACACACACACAAATAAGAACTTTTTCATTTAAAAAAATTTAAAAAGCCAGAGAGATGGCTCTGTGAACAAGAGCAGTTGCTCCTGCAGAGAACCCGGGTTTGGTAATCAGTAACTCCACCTCCAAGGGTTCTAACACCTTCTTCTGACTTCTTCAGACACTGCACACCATATGATGCACATACATACATGCAGGTAAAACATTCACACATAAAAAATAAATCAAAAAAAATTTTAAGTATTAAAATAATAGCCAGGCAGTGTTGGCACATGCCTTTAATCGAGTACTCAGGAGGCAGAACCAGGCGGATCTCTGTGAGTTCGAGGCCAGCCTGGTCTAGAGAGCAAGATCCAGGACAGGCACCAAAACTACACAGAGATACCCTGTCTTGAAAAAACCAAAAAAAAAAAAAAAAACAAAAAAAAAAAAAAAAATCAAGGACTAGAGAGATGGCTCAGAAACTAAGAGCATGCATTGCTCTTGCAGAGGACCTAGGTTCAGTTCACAGCACCTACATGGTAGATTATAACCATCTAACTCCAGTTCCAACACCCTCTTTCTGGCCTCCTCTGACACCAGGCATACACATGATGCACATACATATATACATACATGTAGGCAAACACAAAAAGTTTAACTAAAAAAAAAAAACAACAAAAAAAAAAAACCTTTAAAGAAATGTCAATGAATTGATAACATCTTTAGTCACTTTGGAATATTTAGAAAACAAAGTCAACAAAACCTTCGCTCAATGGTATCACAGAATTTTAGTTCTCATATTTAAAAACAGTTAAGAAACACAAATAAGCATTCAAATAACTATAATTATTGAGGGCATTTACCTGAAAATTTATGCAATGGTTTAATCCATAAACTACTGGATATGTATTATGCTTATACACTGAATGATATTTATAGAATGGGAAGTAAAACTAATAATAATACATCAACCTTAACTAAATATATTTGTAAGAAATCTACTTTTACTTTTTTAAGAAGACTGATTTTATTTTAGCCTTGAGTTTTATAAAGATTATTTTTATTTTTAACTATGTCTTATGTGCATGCCCATGAGTCCAGTGGCCAAAGAGGCCAGAAGAAGACATCAAACTCACTGAATACTGAGTTACAAGCAGTGGTGAGCCACCGCCATAGGTGCAGGGAACAGAATCAGTCCTCTGCAAGAACAGTGCATGCTCGTAACCACTCAACAATCTCTCCAGCCCCTAGCCTTCATTTTTATTACCTGTGACTTCCTTTACTTAAAATTATCCCTGCTACTCAATAACTGTACTCCATTTCTAATCCCAACACCATTTAGAAAATAACAAATATGAAACATGAAGCTGGGCAGTGGCGGCACACACTCTTCATCCCGGCAGAGGCAGGCAGATCTCTGAGTTCAAGGCCAGTCTGGTTTACAGAGTGAGTTCCAGGACAGCCAGGACTACACAGAGAAACTCTGTCTGGGGGGCGGGGAGAACAAATACATAAGTATATTTATCAATAATCTTTTTCTAACCTCTTCTACCAGATGATCTTGCTCTTTCTGGAATGGATCACTCTTTGTCACTGGCAGAGAGCCTCTGAATCCACTACTCTGTATGTTCTTTGCAGTATCTGATAAAGGAGATTCTTCCATATCAGGCTCTGGCACTTTTCTGGAAGTCATTATGGTTTTCTCTTTGAGAGTTCTCATATTTGGATCCTGAAAAAGAGAGATACAGTATAACCTTAATGATCATGGCCAATTTTGAAGCTCTCTTCATCCCATGGGTTAAAAGTGGGGCTGTTTTACTTTTTGAGACAGGGTCTTCTTAAGCAGCCAGGCTAATCTTGAATTGCAGTATAGCCCAAGCTAGCCTTACCTGGAGACACTTTTGCTTCAGCCTCTGAAGCACCAGGCTCACAGGAGTGTGTCACCACACTGACAAAAGACAATACTATTGTGGAAGTATATGTTCACTGGCAGAGCTAAATAATTTCATACTCTTATTTACCAATAGAATAGAAAAAGTACAAAAAAGGGAGAAAAAGCTTTGAATGTAATTATGTCACCAAAAATAATATTTTATTATAAATTACTATATTTACAATTAATTAAAACTGTTTTTAAAGCCAGGCATTAGACACCTGTGTAATCCCAATACGTGGGAGGCTGAGACAAGAGAACTGCCATGGGTTCAAGACTGGCCTGGCTACACAGTGAGTTCAAGACAAGAGCCTGGGTCAATTAGCAAGGCCATGTCTTGCTATGCAACAATCTTTGTACACTGTAAATATGTATTGCTCTCACTGTTGATAAAAAGCTGATTGGCCAATTGGCTAGGCAGGATTTTCGGGGCAAAGAGAATGCTGGGAAGAAGGACAGAGTCAGAGGAGTCACAAGCCAGACACAGAAAAAGCAGGATGTGTCGACAATTAGGTTAACAAGCCATGAGCCATGTAGTAACCCATAAGAAATATGGGTTAATTTAAGTTGTAAGAGTTAACTAGTAACAAGCCTGAGCTATTGACTGAGCACTTATAATTAACATTAAATCTCTGTACGTTTATTTGGGAGTGGCTGTTGAGACACAGAAAAATTTGACCTACAGTTTCTCACAACGAAAATGAAAATTGTTTTACAATATACCTTTTCAAGTAGTGTGAAACTGTTTGTATCTGATGACGAAGGACACTGTAAGGGGAAAGTTGCAGGGCTGAAAGAAAAAAGACAGTAAACCCAAGTTATGAGTAGGGAGGCATTAACTAACTTGGTGTATCTGAATATCTAAGAAATTGTCTGCCCCGTATCTGTCCATGACGATTTCACTCAATTCGTCCTGGTCATCGAAAGGCAATTTATTCTAGGGAGGTCTAGTGACAATTAGAGCAGTACTTCTGCCCAATCTGTGTATCATTCTCCCAATTAACTCAAACTTTCTTACTTTGTAATTTTTGTCAATAATATTTTCACATGGTTAAATGACTTGACACACAACAATTTCAATACAACTTAAAACCAAATTCAACTAACTAGAACTGCATTATTACAATGTGCTCAGCATGTTAATACAACTTCACAGTAGGAGAGACCTTAATATTCTTTTAACTAGTCGTGGTAATACACACCTGTAATATCAGATAGCTCACTGGCAAACACCTGCCATGTAAACCTGGCAACCTGAGCTTGATCCCCAGATCCCACAGTAGAGCAGAACAGATTCTCAAAAGTTGTCCTCTAACTTTTGCACACAGACACACTTGTGCCCCCACCATACACACATAATAATAAATATTTTTTTCCTTTTAAATATTTACTTTGGTTTATCATGGGGGGGTGGAAGTTTTTTTTTAATAGCATCTACAGATTAAAATTCCATAGCAAGAATAAAATGTAAGTATACTGCCCTGCATGAAATCCTGAAAATTCCAGCACCAAGTACTGAATTTCTTTAAAGAATAATATAAAGTCTTTTTAAATATGAAAAAAAGCAACTAGCAGTCCACCCACCTAAACCTCCAATGCCAGTGTGTCTGTATTAAATACTCTTTACACTGCTCCCTTTCCAGGCCATGAAAAAACACAATAGAGTAATTAAAATATGTATGTTCATGGAAGTACAAGCTTTAATAATAAAAATAGTAATTTGTAAGCTACTAACCTGTTTCAGAGATTAGACACACTAAGGGCTTCTTCTTCCCATATACAGAGATTCTTATTATTATCATAAAATTTTTAATTTTGTGGATCAGAATTTTTTAACTAACAAAAAGACTTGGTATTTCGTGTTGAAAATCAGCTTCTCCTGTGACTCTTGCTCTACGACAACTATGTTACATATGGATGAAACTGTCTGCTCAGAGCTCTCCTTTACTCCACTCTGCCTGTGCCTGAGTCTTTTAGATTCCCCTGCTCCTCTGCACAAACGTTAAAATGCCATGGTATCTTTTCAGGTTAATTATAAAACAAGTTATTTTACACTTTAAAAACCTTAAAAGAAATAACTTTAACCCTGGGATATGGCTGAATGTGGATGAGGTTGGTATAATGTTCGCATAACATATACAATCCTCAACATCCCATAAACAGGGTGTAGTGGTAGCCATGTGCCTGTAATTCTAAAACTGTAGGTTAAGACAGGAGGGTCAGAAGTGTGAAGACGGCACCTGATACCTCATAATGCAAGCTTCATAAGCTGAGTTTGATCCCCAGGACCCATAAAAAGGTGGAAAAAGAGACCCAGAAGGTCAGCTATCTACTGACTTTCACATTTGTGCTATGGTCCATGCATTTACAACCCAAGTGTGAGAACTCACAAGGTACACACATAAACAGTAAATAAACTTTCTTTAAAAACAAACAAACAGAAAAAGTAGTTCAAGGATAGCCTAGATCACCCTTTCTACATAGCAAGTTTGAGGCTAGCCTGGCCTACAAGAGACCCAGTTACAAAAGAAAAGAGTAAGTCTCATCTTAATTTCAAAAGATCTTCTAAATTCTAAGGAGAGAGAGAAAAAGAGAGAGAGAGAGAGACA
>CABHPQ010173788.1:0-25664 GCA_902168405.1 Peromyscus aztecus | reverse complement strand
AGAGAGAGAGAGAGAGAGAGAGAGAGAGAGAGAGAGAGAGAGAGAGAAGAGAGAGGAGAGAGAACTGCCAAGAGCAAGCACTTTGCTTACTTTTCATGACAATACAAAGTGAACAGCTTTGCTAATTAATCTGGTGAGTCTTGAGTTCCAGGGCAGTTAGAACTACATAACAGAACTGAGTTTTTCTTTCTCTCTCTCTCTCTCTCTCTCTCTCTCTCTCTCTTTTATATCATGTGCAGAGTTTTTCTTTCTTTCTTTCTTTCTGTTTGTTTTTGGAGGTGGGGTGGTGCCTAGAGAGACAGCACAGTGGTTAAGAACATTTGTTGCTCTTCTAGAGGACCCAAGTTCAGTTCCAAACATGTACATACATGTACATAAGGCAGATCACAACCACCTGTAACTTCAGCTCCAAGAGATCCAACATCCTCCTCTGACTTCCCCAGCAACTATGTGCATATACATATCACATAAATAAAAATTAATCTTTTAAGGGGGTGGGGGCTGATGACTCAGTGGGTAAAAGTACTGGCTGTGCCGGACTGGAGGTCTAAGCTCAATTCCTAGAACACCCTGGAAGAGAAAACCAACCCCCAAAAGTTCTCTGACCTCCTACATGAACACAATGCCATGTGCACACACACCACCACCCCATCATACATACACTGAATAATAATAAATAAAATTTAAAACAAATCAATTAGTAATAGGTATAACACCCCCAGCAACTGGAGGAAGAAGAGCCTGGAAACTGGGTGGGTAGGGAGGTAGGGTAGATCCAAAAGGAGTTGGGGGAAAGGGTAGTGAATCAAAATACACTGTATTACATTCTCAACAAATTAATAAAAATATTTAAGGATGATGTATGAATATATAATAAACCATTATGTTTAGTCAATATATTCTAATTGAAAACGTGTAATTTTAAAAAAAAGGAAAGCCAAGACTAGAATCTAGTTTTTTACCTAAGTTTAGGAAGGATGTCAATATAAGGAAAGAGGAAAACATGGGTGTGATGTCACATCCCTTTTATTCCAAGACCCAGGAAGCAAAAATCAGGTAGAGCTCTGTGAATTCAAGGTCAGCCTGGTCTATATAGCAACTGCAGACTAGCAATTCAAAAAGTAAAAATGTCAAAAAGTAAATAAACAAATCAAGAAAATCAAAATACACTGGACATTTTGCAAAAATTGCCATAAAGAGAGTGCTCACAACAACAAAGGAATAACCTACTACTACTGAATATTGATTATTGATTCAAGTACAATGCTATCTCTATCAGCTTACTCTAATCAAAACCAACAATAAAACTTAGGGTGCTCTGATTACCTGTAACGATAAGTGAATGTGAAAAGGCCTAAAAATACTCTAAAAACTGTACTCTTTCTATGGTTTTTAACTTTCAATTCATATCATTTTCCCCAGTAATCTTCCCTTCACAATTTTCACAGGAAACTTATTTTTATCTGTTTCTCTTCCACTTGGGGAAGTTGGACTAAAGAAACCTACATAAGCCAAACATCAATCAAATAATACATGTGGCTCTGAAGCTCTGGCCCCAAGCTTAAGAGCAGTACTATGCTTGCAGAGGACCCCAGCTCAGTTCTTAGCATACATACTGGGCAGCTCCCAACATGAACCTCTAACTACAGGGGATCTGATACCCTCTTCTGAACCCTACAGGCACCTGCACTCATGTGCACATACCCATACACATACACACATAATTAAAAATACTAAAAACAAATCTTAAAAAAAAAAAATAAAAATAAGAGCCGGGCGGTGGTGGCACATGCCTTTAATCCCAGGACTTGGGAGGCAGAGGCAGGCAGATCTTTGTGAGTTCGAGGCCAGCCTGATCTACAGAGTGAGTTCCAGGATAGGCTCCAAAGGGGGGGGGAGGGGGATTGCTAGGACTGGCAAGATGGCTCAGCAAGTAAAGCCACTTGTTGCCAAGCCTGACAACCTGAGTTTGGGCCTTGGAACTAACATTGTAGAAGGAAGGAATGAATCAACTCAAAATAAGTGTGAAAAACAATACAAAGGCTGGAAGACCAGAGTTCAGAGCCTCAACAACCACATAAAAATGTCAGACATGGCAGCCCAAAACCCGTAATCCTAGGAGACAGAGACAAAAGGACCTCAAAGGTTCACTAGCCACCCAACGTGGCTGATTTGTGAGATCCAGGTTCAATGAGAGATCCTGTCTCAAAATATATGGTGGGGAGTAATAGAAGAAAACGCCTGGTGATGACCTTTGGCCTCCACATATGTACACATGCATGGGTGTGCACATGGCACACACACTTGCATACACAAGCATAAAGCACAAATATACACATAAATCCAAGTATCTGTTCAGTGTACCTGTTTTACTGTTATGTAATAATTCTTACTTGCAATAAAAATTATGTGGATTACGTACATTTAATTCAGAGTTTTTTACTTTTTTTTTTTTGAATTGGGGGGGGGTGCACTTCACAACACACATGTGGAAGTCAGTGGACAATTTGGGAGAGTCAATTCTCTCTTTCCACTATGTCAGTCTGAAGGATCAGGATGGAACTCAGGTCCTCAGGATTGGTAGTAAAAACCTTTACCCACTAAGCTATCTCACTGGTCATCAGTTTCTTACTTTATATCAGGCATTCACTGTAAGAGCTAAAATGGGTTAATAAATGGGTTAAAACGGGCAATAAAGAAAATAGAATTCCTAAAGGAATTCCTAAAGGAAGTGGTAACAAAATAGGTTTAGGGTTTTCATATCAAATTTGGGATTTGAGTAAATCAGATGTTTTCTAATATTTCTCCTAAAGAATGTTAACTCTATAAAATATCAAAAACTTCAGTAGAAGCCTGGCATAGTGGTGTAGGCACACCTTTAATCCTAGCACTAAGGCAGACTGTGTCTGTGAGTTCAAGCCTGTATTCCAAGAGAGCCAGAGCTACACAGTGAGACCCTGTCTCAAACAAAAAACAAAAATAAGAAAAAAGCCTTCAATACATGGGCCAGAGAAAGGCCTCGCCCTCTAGAGCACTTGCTCTTCTTGCAGAGTGTTTGGTTACCAGCACCTACAATGCAGCTCACAACTATAACTTCAGTTCCAGGGAATGTGGCACCCTCTTCTGGCCGCCAAGGGTACCAGGCATGCACTCAGTACACTTACATACATGCAAGCAGAACTCATACACATTTTAAAAAACCTTTTATAATACAGATGAAAGCAGCAAGCTGTGCAGGCTAAAGCAGGAAAGGGTGGACCAAATGAAGCTACATTAGACTCGGCCATAGCAACAGAAAGCACCAGTCTGAAAGTTCCCTACCAAACCAGATGACCTCAAATGCCCCAAATTTTAGATTCAATAGTTAAGAGTGATTTCAAAAATAGTTCATACATAGAAAAAAGGGCAAAAATTCCCAAACTTACCTTATGCAATTTCCAAATCTGTACTTTCTTCAAAACTCAGATGATCCCCATATAACCCAATATTCAAATAAATAGAAGGAAAAAATGCCCAGGCACAGCAAGTACTGAATGTCTTCTGCAATGTGGGTCTGCAGTAGGAAAAACCCTGTCTGGTTGAGAGGAAGAAGCTACACACTATTCTACAGTATAGAAAGTTCTAAACTGGCTCAGGATGAGACTCAAATCAATAGTGAGCATAAAAGTCAAATGCTTTACCTGTTGGCTAGATCACACACACCTTCTGGGGTATCAGTTTCTCTTCCGCTACCATTTTCCAGGTTATGTTCTTTATGTGTATCTAAGGAAGTGCAAAAATTATTTTTTAGTTATGTTCATGTGTGCTAATATTCAAGGACCTCTAGAAATGGTACAACACCTATACTTTCCCCCTGAAACCAAGGTTCAAACGCAAGTTTTGTTAATGTTACATAGGTGCTCTATCATTGAGCTTCATGCCCAATTGTTTAGAATAGCTTCTAAATGAGAAAAAGCAGAAAGCTAATATAAACACGAGTAAGGAGACAAGGTGATAGCTCAGTGGGTAAAACAACTTGCCATACAAACTGAATACTTGGTTCAACCCCCAGAGCCCAAGGCATAGTGTATCTACAACCCCAGAACCCACTGCAGGAAATGGGAGACAGACACAGAAATTGGGGGACTGCAGGTCAACTGGTCTTGCAGAATTATAAAAAAGCAACAAGAGACCCTGCCCCATACTTACACACCCACAGCCACCAAACAAGAACGTTTTTTTGTAAACCTATCTAAGGCCAGTAAGGTAGTTGGCTTAGCAGCTAAGGGCGCATGTCACCAATCCTGACAAACTGAATTTGCTTCCCTATACCCATGTGAGGAGAAAACTAACTCCCACAAGTTGGAGGCTGATTTCCACATGCACTTTGCAGTGGGCATACATACACAAAATATTTGAGGGAAAAAATAACCAACAAATTGTTAAGACAAAGTAATAAAGAAGTAATAGATTGCCTGGTAGCAGGCTTTTATAAAAAGAATGATGGCCGGGCGGTGGTGGTGCACGCCTTTGATCCCAGCACTCAGGAGGCAGAGCCAGGCAGATTTCTGTGAGTTTGAGGCCAGCCTGGTCTACAAAACGAGATCTAGGACAGCCTCCAAAGCTACACAGAGAAACCCTGTCTCGAAAAATCCAAAAAAAAAAAAAAAAAATGATGTAGCCAGGCATGGTTCTGTACTTCTACAAGCCCAGCACATGGAAGGTAAAGACAGGAATTCAAGGCCAGCTTCCACTATACAGTCTGAGGCCAGCTTGGACTACAAAAAACCCGTCTTGAAACAAAAAAAAAAGGGAGTGCTTAGATATATGTTGTGCATGGCCCTGAGTTTGATCATCAGCACCAAATTCAGTAATATAATCATGTTTCATTTTTAAGTGAACAAATAATTTGCTAATATAAGCAAGCAAAAACAAAAGGTACTTACTATATTTCGATCATTTATGACATCACTCAGCCTACACACTTTTTTCACCATCCTAGCATTAAACAACTATGTTACTACCACACTAAACAGCAAAGAAATAGAAGGTAGAGACTTTGACACCAAGCAGTCAGTCTAGGATAGTGGTGACTGAAGTGCTCTGTTCTACTGCTACAGTAGTATGCCAGAAGTATGTAAGGAAGCAGAGGATATATACCAGTCCCAGAGAAAGAGCCGAAAGAAGACGTACAGGCACCAAGAGGGCAGGGTACAGATTTCATTTGCAAGAGCATGGACCATGGCTTATGGTACTGAGGATGAGATAACCACCACCGAGACATGGCAGGAAAGGAGACTGGCAAATCAAGCCATGACTATATTACAGATGTGAGACTCCAGGGGCCCCTCCTTTTTCAACACATTAACACCTAAGAGTCTTTCCATACTTGAACATTTAACCAAAGTGTCACTGCATAAGCCAATGCAAATGCTATGTAAAGATTTTTCCTTCGTCTTATGGTAGTATTCGTAGTATACCAACTCAACCTTTTCTTTCCTTTCTTTCTTTCATTTTTGTTTTTCAAGACAGAGTTTCTGTGTAGCCCTGGCTGTCCTGAAACTCACTCTGTAGACCAGGCTGGCCTCAAACTCAGAGATCCCCTGCTTCTGCTTCACAAGTGCTGGGATTAAAGGTGTGCCACCACTGCCAGGCTCCACCTCAACCTTTTCAAAACCCTCTGCACCTTTGATTATAACGGAATCACAAAACATTCCCCAAATGAGAAGAAACACAAATATCACAAAACTAGTAGAAAACCATAAAAACAAACAAATTATTACACACCACTATAAATATCAACTGTTGCTGGTAGGCAGAGCTGAAACTCATCTTTCTGGCAAATAAAGAAGTTTATAACCAAGAGGTAGTGGCTCACACTCATAATCCCAGCACTTAGAACGCAGAGTTTAGGACTGGAGAAATGGTTCAGTGGTTAAGAGCACTGGCTGCTCTTCCAGAGGACCTGGGTTCAATTTCCAGCAACCACATGGCAGCTCACAACTGACTGTAACTCCAGTTCTAGGGCTTCTGACACCCTCACATGGACAAACAGGCAAGCAAAATATCAATGCACATAAATAAAAAGAAATCATTTTTAAAAAGAAAGAAAAGAAGGCTGAGCTCAAGATTAGCTTATGCTACACAGAGTTCCAGGCCAACATGGACTCCTCCATGTGGAGAGACCCACCAAAGGTAAAACAGCAACCAAGTATTGCAATAAGAAGTAAACAACTGGCCGGGCAGTGGTGGCACACACCGTTAATCCCAGCACTCAGGAGGAAGAGGCAGGTGGATCTCTGTAAATTCCAGGCCACCCTGGTCTACAGAGTGAGTTCCAGGACAGCCAGGGCTACCACACAAAGAAACCCTGGCTCAAAGAAGAAGAAGAAAGAAGAAGAAGCAGCAGAAGCAGCAGCAGCAGAAGAAGAAGAAGAAGAAGAAAAAGAAGAAGAAGAAGAAGAAGAAGAAGAAGAAGAAGAAGAAGAAGAAAAAGAAGAAGAAGAAGATTTGTATATATAAACAAGAATTTAACAGAGATGAAAGACAGAATTAGATGTTCTAGCCACAAGTGATGGCACATACCTGTAATTTTAGCATTTGGGAAACTGAGGCACAAGAATCCCAAGTTTGAGGCTGGCCTGGTATGCAAGTTAGACACTGCCTAAAATAAAATGAGTAACAACAATGACAAAACAGAATCCTAATAGGATTTTTCTGTGGTTTGAAAGAAAATGACCCCCAAAGGGAGTGGCACCATTAGGAGATGTGGCTTTGTTGGAATAGGTATGGCCCTGATGGAGGAAGTATGTCACTGTGGAGGAGGGCTTTGAGATCTCATATATACTCAAGCTACGCCCAGTGTCTCAGACCACTTCCTTTGTCTGCTGCTAGAGATGTAGGACTCTCAGCTCCATCACCATGTCTGCCTGCATGCCTCCATGTCCCACCATAATAATGGACTAAACTTCTGAAACTGCAAGCCGCCCCATTAAATGTTTCCTTTATAAGAGTTGCCATGGTGCCTCTTTACAGCAATAGAAACCCTAACTAAGACAGAGTTCCAGAAGGAAAGGATTTAAAAATGAAAGATGAAGATAGAGATGGCTCAGCAGTTAAAAGTGCTTATTGCTACAAGACATTGATTACATTATGTAAAGATTTGTCACTCTGACTGGTCTAATAAAAAGCAGAACAGCCAATAGCTAGGCAGGATTTCCAGGCACAGAGGATGCTATGAAGAAGGGCAGAGATGTAGAGAGACAGCGAACAAACAAGACATGCAGGAGAAGAGGTAACAGCCACAAGGCATGTGGTAGCACCTAGATGACTAGAAAAGAGGTTAATTTGAGTATGAGAACTAGTGCTATTGGCCAGGCTTTCATAATAATAAGTCTCTGTGTCATTATTGGGGAGCTAACGGTCCGGTCCCAACCAAAAAAAAAAAGTTCAACTACAGCTTATTGTTCTTACAGAACCAGTTTGGCTCCCAGCACCCATATGAGGCAGCTCAAAAACGTCTTAACTTTAGCTCTGGAGTATTCGACACCTCTTCTGTCCTCCATGGGCACCCTCATACACATGTTCGCACACACACAAACATACATATATAAAATGTTTAAAAATTAAAGACATGTGATATTAGAAAAGACATAGGAAAACAAATTCTCAAACTTGGAAAATAATGAGCTGCTAGAAAACACATACACAACCCAAACAGATAAAAACAAACCTACACATGTCCCAACAAACCTGCATAATATGAAAAGTACTATAAGCAACCAGAAATTATAACCTAACTATACAAATGAATGACGATGAGACAGACGGTCAATATGTCAGAGAGAACAGAAGGTAGGAAACCAGACTTTACCATCCAAGTCTGAGATCATTTGTCACAGCATTCAGTAATGAGTAAATGTCAGGTTTGCTGTCGCACATCTTTAATCCCAACCCTCCGATAGGCTCAAGCATTCATGTTTTGCAAATGATAGGGTTCTATCCTTTTTTCATGACATTTTTGTCACCAAAATTTTATGCTATATGCATTTCACAGTAAAAATAACTGAAGAGCAGGCAAGATGGCTCAGTGGTAAAGGTACTTTACCACCAAGCCTGATTATCTGAGTTTGCTCCTAGGGTCTTACATGGTAAAAAGAGAGAACCCAGTTGTACTATTATATACAATGAGCAATAAACCAAGTGCACACTTGTACTCCCTGCACTCAGGACAGAGGCAGGAGGACAGCTCCAAGTTCCACGCCAGCCTGGTCCACACAGTACATTCCAAGTCGTCAATGCTTTACAATTTACTTTCTTTAAAAGGGACTACGGGGAGCTTACCAACCTGGAAGTGAAGCAGGATACTTTAAAAGTACACTCTTTGCATAAACTTCCTCTGACACAGGATCAAACGAAAGGGGAGACATGGGAGGCAAAAGATCCACAGCCTTAAAATACAGAATTCACAATAATAAAGTAAATACAAACAACCACAATGACAAAGCTAAGTTCATCTATGAATGGATTGTTTTCCCCTAACAATGAATTACCAAACATTTATCCTGTGACTATTGTATTTCTTCATTGTTATGTGTAGGACGTTTTGCCTACATGGACATGCACTATCTGTGTGCCTGGTGCCTACAGAGGCCAGAAGAGGGTATCAGATACCCTAAGATTGGAGTTTTAGCTGGTTATGAGTCACCAAGTGGGTGCTAGGACTCAAATCTGGGTCCTCTGCAAGAGCAGCCAGTGGGCTTAACTGATGATCCATATCTCCGGGCCCTGCAAACATTTTTTTTAAATCAAGGAATATAATATTTGTATAAAAAAGTTTCAAATTTTATTTAATTGTATTTTAACCCTCTGATTTTAAAATGAGTAACTATAAATGATAGTAGCTTGATGAAAAACTATTATATATTTAGGAAATTTATAGAAATTAATTAAAACATGCGAACTGCACAGCAGCACACACCTATAATTCTAGTATGTAGACAGCTTAGGCTCCATGTGTTCCAGATCAGCCTGGGATACATATCTACACAACAGGTACCTGTGTCTAAAAACCCAGAGCCAAGCATGGTGGTGCAGGCTTATAATTCTGGCATTTGGGAGCAGATGCAGGAGGGTCAGGCAGGTTGTTTTCCATCAACAGCTACACTGCAAGTTGAAGGCTAACCTGCACTACATGAACTGTCTCACACAAAACAGCTTGAGCTAATGATGGCTCAGCAGGAAAAAGCACTTGCCAGGAAGCCTGAGAGTCTGAGGTGAATTCCAGGAGCACAGGGAAAGAGGTGGAAAGAACTGACTCCATAAATCAGCCTGTGCCCTCAGACATACAATAACATACAATGATTGGAAAACAAACTCTGACTTCAATGTAAACACAATAAATACACACATACACACAAATTTCTAGGTTACTGAAACATTATAAATTAAAAGACTGTTAAAGCTTAAAGACAGAACTGCCAAAATGAAACTCTTCTCCAAACACAAGTCTACAGTACTTACTGAAGCCCCGCCTTTAACTAGACTGAAAGGAGACAGACCAAGAAATCCTTCCCACTTCTTATGCCATTTTCCTTCCTTTTCAGCGGTAGAATGTCTTATTGCAGTGACGTTCTCTTTTAGTTTATGCCTATGATATCATAAGAAATAACTGTATTTGAAGGACAGATAAAAATACAGCACAGTTTAAGACAATAGTACTAAGGCAGAAAAGAATATAAAACAAATATTAACCATTAAACTACGTAGAAACTGAATTAACTTCAAATACAATTTTTCTCCTTTTAAAACAAAAAGGCAATCATGTATCTACTATTCTGTTTATTCTAAAAACAAGCTTTTGAGACAGAGTCACATACAGTACAGGCTGGCCTAGGATATTTAGCAGAAAATGGTCTTGAACTCCACACCCTCCTCCCAAGTGCTGGGATTACAAGCTTTAGCCACAGGCATAGTCCCTGTCTCCCTCAGCCCCCACCCCTCACCCTAATCTTCACTCTGAATTCCACTCTTACTCGATCAACTCCTAAAAGGAGCCCAGGCTCATGGTCTCCCTATTCAAATGAGAATCTTTTCTCATGTTCAGTTTTCAGGGGAATCTCACTATATAGAACAGGTTGGCCCCAAACTCACAATCCTTGTGCCTCAACCTCCCAACTACTAGGATTACAAGCGTATACCGCCATGTATGAGTTCAAGGTTAACCTGTTCTACATAGTTGAGTTCCAGCCAGCCAGGCCTACTCTGTCTCAAAAACAAAATTATCATAAGGCAAATAATTTATTCCAAAAAAGATAAAAACTATATTACTTGCCCTTTTACCTCACATGTCTCTCTGGAAATTCATTCCATATAAGACTCTTAAATACCAATATTTCTTAACTTATTTGCCAAAGCTGAAGAATTATACACAACTTCTGATGGGAAAACCACCCTATCCACCCGATAGTAAAATAACAAAAGATCGTTCTGTATACCTCATATGTTTCATATCTGATAATCTTTCCCTCTGAAATTTGGTTTCTTTTTCAAGATACTGAAGGTCTATTGTCAATCTTGCTTGGCCAGCCTTACAATGTTCATATTTCATTACTTTCAAGACTTCATTTAACAACTGAATAATTGTTAAAAGGTTCAATTTTCCAGCCTCATAAACATTTCCCATCTGCAACTAAAGATTCAGAAGGAGAAAAAAAGCAAAGATCTGTAGGTTCTTATGGTAACAAACTGTTACATACTTATGCTTTTCACTATTATATAACATTAGTTTAAGAAATAAATCAATTACCACCAAACATAAAACTATATAATTTCAATCCAATGAAAACTATCAAAGAATTCACACATCCTTTTTCTATTATGCAAAAAGCTAAAAGAAAATAAATACAAATAGATGGAAAGAAAAATAAATAGAGGGGCTGAAGAGACGGCTCAGCAGTTAAGAGCACTTGGTGCTCTAGCAGGACTCGAGTTCAGTTCCCAGCACCCACATGGCACCTTACAACTGTCTCTTCTTCATGTTTGTCCTGGGAAACCAGATGCCTCCCTCTTCTGGCATTTTTGGGCATCAAGTGTACATGCAGTGTGTATACATACATACACATACACACACACACACACACACACACACACACACACACACACACACACACACACACACACACACTCCCACCAGAGGCAAACACTCATTCCCATAAAAAGTAAAACAAATCAATCTTTTTTTTTAAAGCCTAAAGAGAAAAAGCAGATTTGCAAAAAAGATCACAATTTCTTTTTTTCTTTGAGACGGGTTCTTACTATGTAAGAACCAGCTGGGCTAGAACTTACTAAGTCAACCAGGCTGGCCTTGCACTAAAGAGATCTGCCTATCTCTGCCTTCCAAGTGACAAATTTATTTTTTAACAAAAGTTGCAAGTGCCATCCAGCCTAGCTTACTTGGTGAGTTTCAGGTCACTAAGAGAACCTGTCTCAAAAGAAAAAGGTGGATTAGCAACCTGGAAAACAAGACAAGACACCTGAATTGTCCTCCAGCCTCCACGTGCTCCTGTACCTGAGAACACCCACACACACACAGAAGTGCACACACACAAGAGGAAGAAAAGAAACAAATCAGGGGGCTAGAGAGAAAAGTCAATCCTCATAGTGTTCGCCATCCGAGCATGAGGCCCCCCTTTCCCAGAAAAAAGGTGGGTATGGTGGCAACTACTTGTAATCCCAGCACTGGCCAAATGAAGACAGGAGCATCCCTAGAACTCACTGGCCAGCCACCCCACCCTAATCAGTGAGCTCTGGTCCCAGTGTGAGACCCTGTCTCCAAAATCAAGGTGGAAGCCAGGCATGGTGTTACAAGCCTTTAATCCCAGCACACAGGAAGGAGAGGCAGGTGGATCTCTGGGAGTTCAGGACCAGCCTGGTATGACTTCTAAGCTAACCAGAGCTACATAGTAAGACCCTATCTCAAAAAAACTAAAACAGCAAAAAAGTTAATAGTGATTTTTCTCTAAAGACATCACCACTTCCTTCCTTATCTGTATTCTTCAGCTTAATTAATGTCTTTTCTGATACCTGCCTACACTCTATAGGAGTCTGAATTTATACATCTTGAGTGTTACATACTATGAATTTGATGCACATATATGCATCCTAAAGTGATGTCTCTTCACAAAATATTGTATCTATATAACTTCTATATACTACATACAATCAATACTGCATAGGTGGGAGATACTAAATAAACTGTACTTACTAAGGAAAAGTAAGTAAGTCACACAATTAAAATGTCCCATACGAAAACAGAAATACATAGATGGTAGGTGGTGCTTTGGCTAAAGAAGAAAGACTAGAAATACCAGTTTAGTAATATTATATAGGGACCAGATGATGTGATGCATGTCTTTAATCCTAGCATTCAGGAAGCAGAGGTAAGTGGATCTCTATGAGTTCATATATTCAAGGCCAACCTGATCTACAATGCTAGTTCCAGGCCAGTCAGAAACACACAATGAGACCCTGTTTGGAAAAAAACAAAAATAAAATTATTGATAGGAAGGAAGCTGTTGAAGCCATGGCACTGTTAAGAAAATGTAGGTAAATGACAGTGACAGAAAGAAAACTAGGCATAAAATATATATATGAGGAGGGCCAGGCATGGTGGTGTTTATCTTTAATTCCAGCACTCAGGAGGCAGGCAGATCTCTATGAGTTCGAAGCTAGCATGGTCTACATAGCAAGTTCCAGGATAGGCAGGACTACATAAAGTATCTCAAAACAACAACAACAAAAAAAAAACCACAAAAACAATAAGGAACCTGCCCTCCCTTTTAGAATTTAGATGAGGGAGGGGACCAGCAGTGTGAAACCCACAGGAAAACAGAAAAGAGAAGGGAAGCAATTTGGGTGTAATCTCTCCCATGGCTTGTTTTCCAAAGTACTGAAGAACAAAATCCTTCTAAGGCTTGTAAAGAAACTCAGCAAAGCTTGTGAATGAAAACAGTTCCCAAGTCACATTCTGGTTAAAAACAGAGATGAGTTTAAGAGAAAAAAGAAAAAGTCAGAGCATACAGCATTTATAAAATGCCATCTGAAAGCCAAGCATGGCAGTGCACACCTTTAATCCTAGCACTTGGAATACAGGGGCAGAGCTGGTCTACAAATCCAGTTCCAGGCCTGCCAGAGCTACATAGCAGATCCTGTCTTAAAACAACAACAACAAAGAGACACAAGGAGAGCTGGGCCTGATGGGGCCCACAATCCCATCTGAGGAGGCTGAGCAAGGGGGAAATGTATAAACTAATTCAGAGGGAGTTAAATGGCTCAGTGGATAAAGACACTTGCCACAAAGCCTGAGTTCAACCCCAGGACAAACATGAAGAAAAGAATAGACTCCCATAAATTTTATGGGAGTATACACACACACACACACACACACAAAGTGTAAAGAACCAAAGCAGTATTATCTTCAACCTATGCCATCTTAAGTTCTCTACACTACACAAAACTGTACAAAGAAGGAGAGATAACCAAAATGAACGGATGCAAATGCACACAGGTTTGACAGGACCCTATGACAGCCTCACTAGAGACAGTAAAGACCACAGATGCTGGCAGCAGCAGGAGAAATCACTGAGTTGACAGGAAGTGTAAGAAGCAGTGACCCTGTTTTAACACATTTCCTTAACAGCAAAGCTTACCTGACATATCTGCTCCTCGATTCTGTCAAGTAAGAGCCTTGGAATATTAACAGCAACATTAGTTCCATCCAAAGCACATTGGTTAACGTGACTAAAGACTGAACTAACAACTTCTTTCTCCTTTTCCAAAAACACAGGTATCTCATTCACAGAAGTCCACAAAGACCGAACCTTTGAAAACAAAACAAAATATAAAATCCACACATAACATATATGTACTCTAAGAAAATGTTGGCATAAATGTGTTCACCCCTACTAACCAAAGAAATATATCAAAAAGAAAATTAAGTGACTGCAATCTGTTTAAAGTACTGATATTATCTCCAAAGGGGCTTGAAAAAAATTTTTTCTTGATTTTTTTTTTCCCCTGTCTTGGGAAGAAGAGACTTGAGACAGAGTCTCACTACATAATCTTGGCTGGCAAAGAACTGGCTTAGCCCACACTAGCCTCCAACTCGGAAAGCAGTCTGCCTCTAGTGCTGCGATTAAAGACTTGTGCCACCACAGCTGACCTGAAGAACTTCTTAGGGAAAATATAGCTCATATAATTTTCAACAAATTTAAGAAATCTTTATACTACCATTCAAGAATTGTATTCCATATGGCAAGCTCAAAAATGAAGAAAACTAATGCCGGGGGTGTGGTTGCACTTGCCTTTTAAGGCACTCAGGAGGGAGAGGCAGACGGATCTCTATGAGATCTAGGCCAGTCAGATCACATACTGACATCCAGGACAGCTATGTATCCAGACCCTATCTCAAAAAAAAAAGAAAAGAAATGCAAGATGAAGTAAATAAGCAGGAGTCAGTCAGAAAACACTCACAAAAGCAAGTGAGAAACAGTCACAGCCTTTTCACAGTGAAGTTAAGTAAGTGTAAACATATGAACTTAGTTTCCTTTGAAAGCAATGAGGTCTTTTTTTAAATAATAATTTTCCTATTTTTTTAACATTTGATGATGACGATGATGATGATGATGATGCGTCTGAGTGTTTTGCCTGCCCGTACGTCTGTGTACCAGATTCACCCACTGTTAGCTAAGGCCAGAAAAGGACATCCAGTCTCCTGGGACTGGAGTTAAGGGTGATTATGAGGGGCTCTATGGGTGCTAGAAGCTGAACCTGGGTCCGACAGAAGAGCAGTGCTCTGAACCTCTGAGCCATCGCTCCTGCTTTTTCTTATGTTTTTTAAAGTAACATTTTGCCCTCATATGCTAAAGATTCATTACAGAAAATTTAGAAAACATAACCTTTCTACCAATGCCCTACTATTAATACTTTGTTATCTCCCATGTGTGGGTATGTATATACATAAATTACATTTTTAAACAAAACTAAAGTTTTATGTGTATATATATATATAATATATATATATATATGTTCTTTGTCGCTGCTTCTCACTTGGAATTATATTGTCACATTTCTGAAATACACTGATCTAGAAAAATGCTACCATTAATACCCTATAGACTTTCACAATGAACAGACCCTCTGCTATTTAAAAAAATGTATCTCACCTTTTGAATTTTCTCTTGTATATTACTCTGGTCATCACAGGGGTCCAGTCTAATAAAAAAATTAAACAACTGAATTAGTCATAAAAAATTCACATGGTAATTTTACATCCAAGAAACCAATTGGTCTGCAAATCTACAAACAGGCATTTCAATTAAAAATAATAATGATGATGATGATGATGATAATGCTCTCAGCTGGGTGCTGTGGTGCATACCTTTAATCCTAATGCTCAGTAGGCAGAGGCAGACAGATCTCTGAGTTCAAGGCTAGCCTGATCTATATAAAGTCCCAGACCAGACAGGGCTACAAACATTGTGAGATTCTATCTCAAAAACAAAAACAAAAAGAACTCAACCTCAAAGCAATAATAATTTCTAAGAACTTTATTAAAAGTGAGAAAAAACATGCTCTAGCATCAACTAGCTAATGACAGATTATTCTGTTTCTATTTTCAGTAGTTTCATCACTCATAAAATTCAAGATCTAAACTTTGCGTAAGGTAAATTCCAGCTCTAAAAGTCACTTGCCTTTTAATTTGGTTTTGTAGAACCATGCATTCCGATCTCAAATTTCGTACTTGCTTAACACAGAGACTGCAAGTAAAAACAGAAAAGAGCACTTCCGTTATGATGAACTGGTATGGCCCACTTGTTTATTTTCTCTTTTTGTAATGTTTTAATAATAAAAATTAAAGGGACCAGTAAGATGATTCAACGGGGAAAACCACTTGCCTCCCAGCCTGACATCCTGAGTTCGATCCCCAGAACATACAGCAGAGGTGACTCAACTTTCAAAAGCTGTCCTCTGACTTCCACTGGAGTGTACACACAGACATGTTTATTTTTACATGTAAAAGTAAAGAAACAAACTATTCTGTGACAGTCTTGCCTGTCTCATTTCATGCTCTGACACCAGTGCACACAGAAAAAAAAAGATTTGTTGAACAGATAAACATATATAAATACTATAAACTGGAGTGTGCCACATTCCTGTAATCTAATCCTCCGGATGTAGAAGAGGAACACAGTTCAATGCTAG
The DNA here is from genome assembly GCA_902168405.1 of Peromyscus aztecus. Taxonomy (NCBI): domain Eukaryota; kingdom Metazoa; phylum Chordata; class Mammalia; order Rodentia; family Cricetidae; genus Peromyscus; species Peromyscus aztecus. Next base: position 9,422 of record CABHPQ010173788.1, on the reverse strand, counting down.
CCTGGTCTACATGGCAAGGTCCAAGTCAACCAGGACTTCATGGTGATACCCTCTCAAATAACAACAAATAAATAAACAGATACACAAACAAATAAATACGGTGGTCTACTATAGAATGACTAATATGGACTATGAAATAAACATTAAAGACATAACGGAAACATGGAAAAGTTTACAGACTGAATAGCACAATTAGAACTCAAAATTACAACTCCAGGACCAAAGAGATGGCTAAGCAATTGAGAGCACTTGCTGCCTTCAAGGACTCTGGTTCAATTCCTAGGACCTACATGGTGGCTCACAATTGTCTGTAACTCCATTTCCAAGGAGAACAAACAACCTCTTCTGGACTCTGTGAGCACCAGGTACCTGTGATGTACAGACAGGTGCAGGCAAAGCACCCAAACACATAAAAAAAAAAAAATTTTTAAACTGTATAATTAAATGCAATATTAATAGCCAAGAATTTGAAGTAGGCATAGATTATTTCTAGGCTTGTTTATATTGGTATTTATTTAAAAAGAAAACTATTTTCTAACTTTAAAATATTACTTACTGTGCATTTTCCTGGTATTTCTGGGTAACATAATGTTCTCTTTGCAAAATTTGTAAAAATCTGTTACGTGCTACATGGCTTCTAGCGATGCACTTATGCATATCTTGTGACTTTACATTAAATGTTTCTGCAAAACGTTGAGAATCTATATGGAAGACAAGATCAGACAGCATCACCATGAGCTCATCTTTCCAGTAAGACAAATAGGAGAAAAATAAAATAAAACCTGTGCCATTTTTTAAGCAACTCTTCACTTTGTTACTGATGACCAATGAAGAACTAATACAAACATATCAGAGGTCAGGTATTTATCTGTAAATCCTACTGTAAAGACAGATCAGCGATAAAGATAAGGATATTCTCCCAGGCAGGGTCTCCACACTGCACTTAAAACAACTCACCCGCCGGGCGGTGGCGCACGCCTTTAATCCCAGCACTTGGGAGGCAGAGCCAGGCGAATCTCTGTGAGTTCGAGGCCAGCCTGGACTACCAAGTGAGTTCCAGGAAAGGAGCAAAGCTACACAGAGAAACCCTGTCTCGAAAAACCAAAAAAAAAAAAAAAAAAACTCCCCCCCGGCGAGGCAGTGGTGGCACACACTTTAATCCCAGCACTTGGGAGGCAGAGCCGGATCTCTGTGAGTTTGAGGCCAGCCTGGTCTACAGAGTGAGATTCAGGACAGGCTCCAAAGCTACCAGAGAAACCCTATCTGGGGGGGGTGGGGGGGGGGGAGACGACACGACACCCTAGCCGGGTGGTGGTGACACACACCTTTAATCCCAGCACTGAAGAGGCAGAGGCAGGTGGATCTCTGAGTTTGAGGCCAGCCTGATCTACAACCTGAGTTCCAGGGCAGCCAAAGACTGTTACACAGAGAAACCCTGTCTGGAAAAAACAACAAACAAACAAACAAAAAATGTATCCACATCCCAGCATGCTGCACAGAACCCTCCACAATGTCTCATTACTTGAAGGAAACTAGTTCACTAAATTCAGAAGTCACCTAGACATTGAAACTCTCAATAAAATTACTTTAAATAAGAAGTTATGTTCAAAAACCCAAATACAAAAAAAAATTCTTATTAAATCCAAATACTTAGCTAGGCATGGTGGTGCACACCTATGATCCCAGGAGTTTGGAGGTATAGACAGGAAGATCAGAATATCAAAGTCAGCCTTGGCCACAGAGTGAGAATAGGGCCAGCCAGGGTTACTCCAAAGCAATGAAAAATCCAAATATACATATTTTATATAAAATAGCTTGGATTACATGTAATTGGGATAAATCATCTATTTACAGAAAAATTGACATAATGTTAATGTTGCATTAAATTGAAAATATGTAAGTATTATAAAGCATGATCACAGATGTTTGAAAACACGCCTAGAAAGAACAGGTAAACCGGAAGGTGGTGGTACATGCCTTTAATCCCAGCACTTGACTTGGGAGGCAGAGGTAGGCAGATCTCAGTGAATTTGGGGCCAGCCTGGTGTACAAATCGAGTTCTAGGAGTCAGAACTGTTAAAAAAAGAAACCCTGTCTCGAAAATCAAAAAAAAAAAAAAAAATAGACAAAAGAAAAGCAGTTAAATGCATACACATAGTTCGGGTTGTAGCATTTCTCTTATAAAGTTTAACCAAATGTTTCTCATCTGTAGGCTGGGTAAACAAATTAGGGTGATTTGTTCACTTTAATAAAAAGCAGTTCTAAAAAGAAAGAAGAAAGGTCTATCAACTGACACCCAATGATCGCCAAGCAGAAAAAGATCCAAAACCAAGGCTATAGACACATTTATGAGTTTCGTTCATTTTTTTATTTGGTTTGGGTAGTTTTTTAGACAGTCTCCCTATGAGCCCAAGCTAGCCTGGAATTTACATTGTAGTCCCAGGCTGGCCTCAAACTAGTAATCTTTCTGACTCAGCCTCCCAAGTGTTAGAACTATAAGCATGTATTACCATACCAGACTTGTTCTCCTATGTAACCCAGGAAGGAGGCCTAAACTCATTACGCAGCCTAAGTTGGCCCTCAAATTGAGATTCCTCTGCCTCAGTCTCCCAGAACTTAGATTATAGGCATGAATCACCATTCCTAGATCTATTCATTATTTAAGTGTATGTGTGTGCCTGCTTGTCCAAGTGTATATGGTTGTCTTTATATTTTGGGTTGTGAGCCTAGCCTTTAACAGCTGAGCCATCTCTCCAGCCTGGATTGATTTTTTTTTTTTTTCTTTAAACAAAAGAAATTGCTGGTCAAAGCGGCTCATGTCTGTCCTAGGGAGATTGAGGCTAGAAAAAAAAAAAGGGAAGGTAAAGAGGAAGAAAGGAGGGAGGTAGGGAAGGAAGAAAGGGACATCTGCTTAGTTACCAATTACACGGTTGCTTATACAATGAAAACATCAAAACTGCCAGGCCTGGTCACGCACACTTTTAATCCCGGCACTCCAGAGGCAGAGGCAGGGATCTCCGAGTTTGAGGCTAGCCTGATCTATGTAGTGAGTTCCAAGACAACCAAAGTAGAGAGGTCTGTCTCAAAAAAAAATAAGAGAGAGAGAGAGAGAGAGAAAGAGAAAGAGAGAGAAAACCAAACAAAGTTCAAGAACAGGGTAAGTTTTCATATTCTGATTTTTAATAGCATATACGAAATGACTATTCACAATGAGTTATGTCAGGAAACCAGAAGACAGGCAGGATTCAGTACTTCAACACTTCTGCCTTATACCTGTCCATATTTTATGAGCAAAAATAAAACAGTACCATAGTTTAAAAAAACTACAAATACTATTCATTTTTATTAGCTCTACGAATTTATTTATTTGATTTTTATAAACCAATGAATTAAAAAATTTTGAAATAAAAATTATCAACCAATGCCAGTAACGGAACTAAACTTCTAACAATAGTCACCATACTGGATTAGATGCCTGATTTGTCTCTGTAGCTATTTCTAAGCCAAGGAAGGTAAGAATGAACTTCTACAATTTTTTTAAAGGCATGTTCTCATTAGGTAATATATGTTTGCCTGGAACTTGCTATATAGCACAGGGTCAACTTCCTAGTGCTAAGATTGTATGCATGTGCCACCATGCTGGTAGTTTCTGTATTTCTAAAGGGTTGTAAAAACAAAACAAAATCATGTGGTCCATAAAGCCTAAAATACTTATCTAACCCTCCTATGGAAAATGTACCCCAATCCCTGCACCAGAACATAATAAAGTAACACAAATATTAATTAACAGGCTCATTATGAGGTTTGCAACCATAGATGAGTAAAATATTAACCATTTGCTTTTTCAAGCAAATGAATGGTTTAACTCAATTTGATCTTGATTTTAAAATTATGAACAATAACAATTCAAGAATAAAAACAAAATAAAGTATAAGTAAACTTACCATTAGATTTTGTTTTAATATATCTGATCGCAACGTATCTTGCAAAATGATACATCAGATGAATAAACTTAGGACCACCAGGAGAGAGAAACAGTGAGCCAACAACTTGAGGAAAACTACTCCCACATTCAGCCTGAGAGAAGACATGAAATGATTCAACCAACAATAACTACCACATTTTTAATCACTATTTTTTTTAATTTTATTATTTTATTTGTATGGGAGTTTTGCCTGCATGTATGTCTATGTACCAGGTACATGCACTGGGAGCTAAGGCCAGAAGAGGGCATCAAATGCCCTAGACCTGGAGTTTACTGGAACAGGTGCTTGTGAGCTGCCATGTAGGTACCAAGAATCAAACCCGGGTCCTCTGGGCTCTCAACCACTGAGCCGTCCCTCCAGCCCCATCACTCTGCTTTTTTAAAGGGTGTGTGATGATCTTGCAGTGGAGGCCACACATGAGCTCCTCACTGTAGGACAGTAAACCATCAACATTCCCCCTTCACAGCACAGTGGCTTACAAAGATCAATTTCCATAGTGGAATACAGAACAGTCAGAAAACATAAAGGTTCAACCAGCCCACTCTCCTACCACTTTTAAAAACCTAAGAAAGCCAGGTACAGTGTTACACACATAATTCCAGTGTTAGGGACAGAAATAAAGGACTTTATTTTATGAGCTTAAGATCAGCCTGATCTACCTATCAGTTCCAGGCCAGCCAGAGCTACATAGGAAACCTGTCTCTTTAAAGAAAAAAAAAAAAATTTCACTTTGGGGGTGCTGTTGGATGTCTTTCTGTATGCTGTGAATATGTGTTGCTCTGATTGGTTGATAAATAAGGCTGCATTGGCCTATGGCAAGGCAGCTTAGAGGCAGGTGGAAATCCAAGCAGATAGACAGGAAAAGAAAGGAAAGGCAGAGAGTCACCAGCCTGTCACCCAAGGAACAACATGCCAGCAGATCGGTAAGCCATGGCACATGTGGCAAAACATGGATTAATAGAAATGGGTTAATTTAAGTTATAAGAGCTAGGTAGCAAGAACCCTGCCATATGCCATGCAATTGGTAATTAATATAAGCCTCTGTGTGTTTACTTGTGTCTCAGCAGCTGTAGGACCATGGGTAAGAGATTTGTCTGGACCGTAGGGGGTGGGACCAGAGAAACCTTCTGACTACATGGGGGCTAGGGAGATAGCTCAGTAGGTAAGAGACCAGAGTTAAAATTCCCAGAATCCAAAGAGAAGCCAAACAGACACAGCAGTTCCTGTAATCTCAGAACTCTGGAAGGCAGAAACAAGATTTATGGTGGCAAGCTGGCTAACTAGACCAGTAATAATGGGCAAGCTCCAAGTTCAGCAAGAGAAGCAACTTTGGCCAGGCATGGTGGCATACACCTTTACTCCTAGCACCCAGAAGGCAGAGGCCAGCCTAGTCTACAGAACAAGTTCCACATCAGCCAGGGCTACACAGAGAAATAAATAATAAAAGTATACAACAATCAAGGTAGACATCCAAAATCAACCTCTGGCCTACACAGACACAAACACGGACACAGAGACAGACAGACAGACAGACACAGACACATACACAGAGGCTTCATTTTACAAAAAGAATGATGTAGTTTAGTAGTCTGTTTTGTTGTTCTTGGTTTGGTTTCGATGGCTTTGTTGCAGTGCTGTTGATGGAACATGGGGCTTACACATGCTACCCAAATGACCTACTACTGAGCTACTAGTTTATTTTTGTAAGACAGTCTCACTATGTCACTCTGGCTGGCTTGGAACCCACCACAAAGACCACCCTGGGTCTTCCTGCCTCTGCCTCTCAAGGACTGGGATTACAGGCATGCCTGGACCTTCTTCAAGTCTGCAGCTTCTACCTTACAAAGAAAATACTTACAGAAATCTCTTTTAACCATTCACAGCAATGTTTCCGGAATTCCGTGTCATGTTTTTGGTCAAATGGGGGCCAGCAATCTCTTAAAAACATAAAAGCAATAGACTAATGAACCCTCCCAAAAATCAAACTTAGCAAAATTTAAAAGACATGAAATTTATTCCCCACAGTAGAAACATTAAGGCAAAATGAATTAAACTAGTATTACTAGAATCAACTAAAAATACTATATGAGAAAATAGTTCTTTTTCTTAGGTCAATATTTGTAAGCTGAGTTCAGTTTACTATAAATAATTATATGTTATTATAGAAATTTACCAAAAAATAAACCAATCTTGGTACAAGCCTTTAATCCTAGTACCAGGGAGGCAGAGGCATGTGGACCTCTGAGTTAAAATCTATATAGAGTACCAGGCCAGCCAGGGGTAATAGTGAGACCCTACCTATTAAAAAGAAAAAAATGATAACTTTACAATATACCTATTACTCCCTTGATAATCTTTTTTGTCCAATTATTTATTGGGGCATAAATACTTATTTAAAGAATCAAGCTTTTAGCCCAATGTGGTAGTGCATGCCTTTAATCCCTGCAGTACATGCCTAGCACAGGGCTGCAAATTCTATCCCTAGTAATAAAGAAAAGAAAAGAAGTAACACAGGAGACAGGGCTGAAGGCTAGGACGTGAACAGTGATGTTCTCACTAGTGGGGTTAGGAATGATGCTTACGTCTGTCTTTACATGTTCTAAAATATAGAATGAACCATGAGGTTTTTAATCGGAGGGAAGAAATCAGAAAAAAACGGCCTTTTTTGAAACCCCTCGTGGTGGCTGGAATAAGGACGGCCCCAAAGGCTCATGTGTGATAGGGTTAGAAGGGTTTAGCCAGGTGTGGCGGCGCACGCCTTTAATTCCAGCACTTGAAGGGCAGAGGCAGGCGGATCTCTGTGAGTTAGGCCAACCTGTTTTACAAAGTGAGTTCCAGAACAGCCAGGGCTACACAGAGAAACCCTGCCTCCAAAAAAAAAAAAAAATGGGGGTGTGGCCTTGGAGGAAGGCTGTCACCGGGGGTAGCCTTAGGATGTAGCTCTCAACTACTCCAGCACCACACCTGCCATGCCTGCCACTACGTTCCTCACCAGGATAATGGACCAAGCCTCGGGAACGATAAGCAAGCCCCCCAGTTAAACGCTTTCTCTTATAAGACCTATCTTGGCCACAGCATCTCTTCACAATAGAACAGTAACTAAGACACCCCTATTATTTACAGTTGTACTATTATTATTATTTAGTTTATCTGAAATATTTTTTGAAGGCCTGCCTGGTCAACCTAACAGATTCCAGGTCAACCAGAGCCACATAATTGAGACTCTGGTCTAAAAAAAAAAAAAAAATTAAGAATTTTTTTATATTTATTATTTGTATGGTTGTTTTGCCTGCATGTATATCTATGCACCACATTCCATGCCTAGTGTCTTCAGAGACCGGAAAAGGGTGTTGGATTCCTTGGAACTGTAGATACAGATGACTGTGAGCCAACATGTGAGTGTTGGGAATCAAACCCAGGTCCTCTGGAAGAGCAGCTAGATCTTAATCACAACCATCTCTCTAGTGGCCCCAGAATAAAAATAAGTGTATATCAATCCATTAATTTTTAGGCCTAATTAAGACCATGAAGCTGTGCTGACCTTGACCTAGATATCCTCCCTATGCTAATTCCCTCACGGGTTTCATCCTCCTGAATGCTTAAGGGAAGTTCCTTGTCTGTGTATCCTGCATAATGGGCATTAACAGCTTAGATGCAAGATTGTAAAACATCGGTAGCGAACTTCTGCCCTCTGGGGTTCTCCCATTGTGCTGTAAGCCTGTATTTAAGACCTCCTCCCTCCTTCAATAAACGGCATTCGGCATTAAAAAAAAAAAAGAAAGAAAGACCATGAAGCTGATGTGGTGGCACACGCCTTAAATCCCAGCACTAGAGGTAGGTGCATCTCTGTGTTAATAGCCAGCCTGGTCTACATAGCATACACAGTGAGTTCCAGGCTAGACAGTGACAAAGTGAGACTGTCTCAATCCTCACATCAGAAAAAGATCATTAAGAACAGCAGGAACAAATTTTAAGGAACAAAATCTGTATTTATGAAATATACAGTTTTTAAAATAAGCACACACACACACACCCAAACCCCTCACTCAGCTACAAAAAAAAAAAAAAAGGTTAAGCACTACATTTCTAAGGCTCACACCAGAATTTTATCACGTTCATTTAAAACAAGATAATGGCTTACATAAAGAAATAGTCTATTTTCAAATCTGAGAATAACTAAAAGAAGAAAATGAAATAATTTTTTCCTACCTGAAAACTTCTTTGGCAAGAGACTCATCCAGTGTTTGAAATAAAAAATAAGAAACTATATGAAAGGCATCACGGTTCAGTTTGTCAAACATGTTCCTAGTGGTTTAAAATGAGAAAGAAGCAAAGATGGATGATTAATAAAGCTATACAGCATCAAAAACTATCTAGACGTGGCACTCAAACTGGAATTTTTCATTCTCTTCCAGAGGTCTTAGGCAAATTAATTTTTCTCATTCAGGTATACTTTATACTCCATTAAACACACACACACACACACACACACACACACACACACAGAGCAGGCTGGAGAGATGGTTCAGCAGTTAAGAGCACAGACTGCTCTTCCAGAGGACTCGGTTTCAAGTGGATCATCACAAGCACAAGGCCAGATAGGCGAGCAAGTAAGACACTGTATCAAGAAACAAAACAAACTGGGCGTAGTGGCTCATGTCTTCAGTCACAGCACTTGGGAGGTAGGATCTTTGTGAGTTTTGAGGCCAGCCTGGTCTACATAGTGAGTTCCAGGACAGCCAGAGCTACATAGTGAGAACCTGTCCTGGGGGGCGGGGGAGGCGACACACAGACAAAACAGATAGATGGGGCAACAGAAGATAACTAATGTATCCCAAGTTCTTCTTGCCCTTGGTGAAACAGAAACTGCCTCCATCCAGCCCTGTTTCTGGAAACTCCAAGCTGCAATACCCTATTAGGGTAGCGTATGTGAATGTGAGGGTCCTGAAAAAAGTAACTGTAAGTTTCTGAACATGCATCTGGTGATAAGCCAGAGGTGTTTCTGTGCTGCTTGCCCATGTTGCATCATGCAATACCACCACTGCCTTGATTCCAAACAACAACATGCATGCACTCTGGGCTGTGCATGCCATCACTTAACCCCAGCAGCTACTTCAAACATCATGGTAGACTCAACACCACTGCATGTTGTACATGTTTTTAGTATACCGTTCCCTGTTTTTACTGAGGCACAATAGTTTCATTATGGAATTCCTACTGTCATGCCTTAGGGTGTTAAGTATCAAAAACAGTATGTCTTTGGACTAATGCTGAGACATGAGTGTTGAGACAAAGTCTCACGATGTAGGCCATGGCTGGCGTAGAATTCATTATGAAGAGTAAGTAGGCTGGCCTCGACCCTGCGCACCTCTGCCTCCCAACCATTGGGATTATGGATTACAGATATGTACCACCACCTCTGATGGAATGCCTGAT
>CABHPQ010173787.1:0-29960 GCA_902168405.1 Peromyscus aztecus | reverse complement strand
TATGTTTTCTCCAGTCCTGCCCAGCCCCCTGCAGTCCAGACAAATCTCTCTCACCCACAGTCCTGCAGCCACCTGACCCAAGTAAACACACAGAGGCTTATATTATTTACAAACTGTATGGTCTATGGCAGGCTTCTTGTTGGTTAGCTCTTGTAACTTAACTCAACCCATAACTATTAATCTGTGTATCGCCACATGTTCTGTGGCTTTACCTGCATCCCATTACATGTTGCTCCTTGGGCAGCTGGCTCACATCTCTCTCTGCCTTTCTTCTTCCTGTTTCTCTGCTTGGATTTTCCTCCTGCCTCTAAGTTGCCTTGCCATAGGCCAAAACAACTTTATTCATTAGCAAATGGGATCAACACATATTCACAGTATACAGAAAGACATCCCACAGTAGCATGCTGTATGTTCACAATGTATAGAGAGTCCTCTGTTTACTTTCTTATGAAAACAGTTCATTTATTTGTTCTTATAGTACACAATTTCATTGTATTTTTCACACCCAGTGTAGCATGAATATTAAATGGTCTTATTAATAAGAACAAACTCAGGGCCTGGTATTGGGGTGAATGCTGGAAGACCAAAGAAGCAGAACAAGCCATAGCTTCCTCACCTCACCAATTCCTCAGCTGATCCTGTTTCCTCAGACTGGAAGCCTCTGAGTCCTCATCCAGAATGAATCTCAGATGAACTGCTGCTCAAAAGCCTAAAAGCTTTACCAGTCTCTAGTTCCTGGTCCTCAAACCTTATATACCTTTCTGCTTACTGCCATCACTTCCTGGGATTAAAGGTGTGTGTCACCATGCCTGGCTGTTTCCAGTGTGGTTTTGAACTCACAGAGATCAAAATGGATCTCTGCCTCAAGAATGCTAGGATTAAAGTTGTGAGTGCCACCATTTTCTGACCTCTATGTCTGTTTAGTAGCTGAATAAGTGTATTAGGGTGCACAATATATTGGGGAACACATTATCACCACAACCCAGTGCCCCCCAAAACACCACAAAACACTGTAGACTCTGGACTTCCAAACATTTTTCATTATCATTTCTCCAAATGAAATCATACTGGCAAGCTCAAAAATTTGAAAATAATAGTCGTAACTATTAAAGCTCAGTGATCAGTTTGCAACAGGAACGATATGGAACTATGTCAAGTTGAATTGGTCAGGGTTCTCCAGAGAAGGAGGGTGGTCTAGAATGGAACTGTATGCAGACAGATTGATTCCATGGAGATGGCTCAGGTATTGTGGAGACTTACTAGAAACAAAACCTGATGGTGGGCTGTCAGCCAAAGGCTCAGGTAACATTTGCATTGTGAGTTCTTAGACAATTGCTGGCAGAATTTCTCTCTCCGGGGGTAGGACAGAATTTTTTTTTATTCAGGTTATCAACTGATTGGATGTGAACCACCCCTACTAAGAAAAAATATGCTTTGTTCAAACTGTATTAACGTAATCTCATCCTCAAAAAAAAATTCCATCTAGAACACTGAACAAATATTCCAGCACTGTGGGCCTGGCCAGATTAATCATAAATCAGTTCTCATCAGTGTACACAATCTGTGTAACTAAATGCAGCCTTCACATGAATTTGTGATAAAAAGTCATAGAGCAGACGAAGAAATCATCCACTCAGAAGCAAGGTTTCAAGCTAGAAAGAAAGATCCATAGATTCAACAAAATAGTTATTTAGCCTAATCAAAGATAATTATATTTTCTGTTTCACTTTGTCATGATATTTGCATGCCTAATGAAGACAATAAACTATTATGTCAGCAATGGGCTTTATTTTTTTTCTAGAACTTCTAAAATTTAAATTTGCCCAAAGCAGTTTTCAGTGTTTTTTTCTTATCATAGCTGTTTGGTTAGTTTGTTTTCAGAGACAAAGTCTGATTAAGTAGCCCTGGATGGTCTGGAACTCACTGTTACCCTCCTGTCTCAACCTTCCAGGTGCTGGAATTACAGGCATACACCACCAGGCTCAGCTAAGCACCATCATATTGTACAACCTAGTTAGAAAGCAAATAGCAGTCGCCACTTCAATTCCAGCTCTATTCTGATATTCCCAAATAAACCAAGCCTCAGAATACTGAAATAGTTGGGGGGTGGGGCATGCTGTCTTTGCCATTTTATTCTATTTACCTTCCCAGGGGCTAGTTGAAGAATGTCAAGTCCTGTGAACCCATGCAAAGATTGATGAGCTAAGGCTTGCTCTCTGTCAGTACTTTTCTTCTTCCCATATTTGGATACATGAGTGCCCTGCTTTCTTCCTTTGATTTGGGAGAGTCTGGAATTCCAGACTGATTACCTTCTCACCTTTCCATGCTCTGATTGTGGTTTAACAGCTTCCTAGAGTAGCTTCCCCCCTGTCAGTGAGGCAGGCCACACCAATCACTATTGTGACTTCTCTGCTCTTCCTCCAGTTTCCCTTCTCTATTTGTCTCTTGCTATGCCTTTTCTGTTTACTTCTGCCATGTTTGCTGATGCACAAGGCAGTGGTGACTATGTCACACTGTGCCCTGTAGTGCCTGGGACCCGAGACTGCCATTGGCAGCTAATTCCTACCTAAGGTAGGGACTCTGCCACTTTTTCCAAATCACAGTAGTTAATATGTGCACAGATAATTACTGTAATTAGCTAAGCAGGGCATCTGAAGGCCAAGAATCCAATAGGATTCCAAGACATGTAAACATAAAATTAAAAGATCAGTGAACTATGGATAAAGGACAAGAAGTCAGGAAGGGATGTGTAAGTGGGTTCTTGGAGGCATTGGAGGGAAAATTAACATGATCAAAAAAATTGTGCATGTGTATGAAATTATCAAATAATGAGTTGAAAATCCAAGAACTATCAAGGAAAAGAATAAAGAGTTTAAACATGCACACGCACAAACACACACACACACACACACACACACACACACACACATACACAGAAGTCTGCAGCAAGATCATGAGTGGCCTTGAAGCACTAAGTGACTCTGGGTTTTATTCTGTTCGCTGTGGAAATACAATAAAGGGACTTTATATGAATAAGACAGAAGTCTAGGAAGAGAGTGAGAAGAAGAGGGAGAGAGTCATAAAGCCAAAGAAAACGAAGAAGATTTGAGAGGGACAGGCAAAAGAGCAAGTGTTGGGGGCTATTAATACACTGCGTGATGGTGTATTGCTGTGATTGATACAATAAAATACTGAATGGCCAATAGGTACACAGGAGGTATAGGCAGGGCTTCAGGCAGAGAGAGAAAGGAGAGGTAATCTAGGAGCATGAGAGAGACTCAGGGAGACACAGATGAAGCAGGATGGGTGGTGTGTGACATTATGCAGATTAATAGAAATGACTTAATTTAAGCTATAAGAGCTAGTTAAAAACAAGCCTAAGCTAAGGCTAAGCTTTCATAATTAATAAGGCTCCCTGTTGCTATTTGTGGACTGGTGGCCCAAAGAAAAATCTGACTATAAGCAACTACTAATAGCAACATCTATCAAATGGCAGTCATGAATAGCCGATAATAAATATCCCTGGGATTTGAACAACGGTGTATCCATTGGGCCAGTTTTCAAGTGGTAGGAAAATAAACAGCAAATCAAGTTAGAATGAAGCTCTTGAGAACAATAATCTCTTGAATCAAAGAGAACACGGTGGTTTCATTACTTATGAAGGCTACTGTTGGGGAGAACAGGGATAGGTGATAAGTTGACAGGACTTTGTGGAAGGGTGAAGGCTGGGCTGACTGTGGGCTTCCACCCTGACTCCTTGGTCAAAGTCAGGTCCTTGTGAGTATGTGTAAACTTTTCTCATGATCCACAGAAAATTCCAGATGCCCTAGGATTTCTATCTTGTCAATCATTTCAGACATTAATATTTGAAATGTTACCTTGGGCCCAACTGTGTTGCTGCTGTTGTTGGTGGTGGTGGTGGCCTTGTTTTAGTTGCCTTATAAAAAGGGATCTCATATACATCAGGGAGGGAAGAAGACAAGACACACTCAACCTTTAGAGTAGAGAAATGGGAGGGCAAGAGGGTAAGCCTTGTAAGGAGGAGTGGGTAATGCCATTTAAAGCTTAAAATACTCTCTGTGAAAAACTGGAGGAGTCACCACAGCCTCAGAAGAAGCAGAGCTTGCCTTTTCAGTAACATTCTGTCCACTCAAGCATCTAGAAGAAGGGAAAGGCAGCCACTTTACTTTTTACTCTGGGTCATTGTCTTCAATGTGTAGATAAGTGCTGCAGGACTCAGAAAGCAGATATTCACTTATGTGGGTTAAAAGTCAGCATTTCTAACTGCTGCTGTGCTCCAGACTCCTCCATCTTGGGCACCATTGACTGCATTGGCCTACCGGTCAAGGCCCTCTGGGGGAAAGGCTTTTTGGGGTACAAATATATCTTGAGGCCAAACATCTTCAATGAGATCAAAGATTTTGCCCACCTGGTCAGCTTCAACATTTACAAGGGAAGAGATGCTTTTGATGAAACACATCTGCAAAGATACAACCAACACACCACATGTCCATAGGTGCTGCATATGTAGATGGAGAAGAACTTTGGGAGCATGGTACCTTGACAGCCACAGGTGTAAGGGCCACCTGGTAGCTATAGATTTTTGGCTAGGCCAAAGTCAGCCAGATTGATTGCTCCATTACTTGACACCAGCATGGCCTCTGGCTCCAGGTCTTGGTGACTGATGCAATTTGCATGAAGCAAATTTAGGCTGCTTAGAAACTGATACATCAGGTCCTTGATGATCTCAAGTGCCAAGCCTGGGGGTGCCTTGTCCAGGCATGCCCTTAGATCCTAGTCTATATGTTTAAATACTAGGGTGACCTTAATGTCTAGGTCACTTTAGGAACTAGCACAGATATCCATTAGTCAATCCACACTGGGATGCTCAAAGGCCTCCAGCCTCCTCAGTCAGGCTACCTCATAAACTGTGCTGATGGGAAGGCTCCCTTCAGCTCCCCTTCTATTAGGAATTCTCACAAAGTGGCCACTGTAGGAATCTTGGGCCTAATATACCATCTCGTAGGTACTGACACCAATTTCAGCCACTAGTTGAGAGGTAGCCATCTTCAGATTATCAGGGGATAATTCCTGGGAAGCTGGATGCTATGAGCCAGACCATAGACACAAACTGTTCTGTTTTTAAATGTCCTGTAGCACTTTAAGTCTGTTTTTTTTTTTGTTTGTTTGTTGTTTTTGCTTTTTCTATTCAGCATCGGGTCTCAGGGAGACATCTCCTAAGGTAGAATGTCATTTGGGGACCTAGGCAGTCATTCCAGATCAGGGTGCATGCTGCTTCAATTTTTTCCACCCTCCAATGGCTTAATATAGCTCTAGCCTGGGGCCCCGAAGAGAGATGAAGGATGGCTGCAATCTTCCTTTCTGCTTCTGTTGAAAAGACCCATCTATCCTTCCAAAGGCTTTATCTGAGGGTTAAATAAATTTTCTCTGTGTTCTTCTCTTCTGGAATAGCTGTGTGATACTTTCTCTGACCATAGGCTGTAAAACGGAAGTGATCAGGCAATTCCTTCAGTCCCCATATTTCCTTTTCTGTGTTGAATACCAAGCCAGCCCGATGCCAAGGAGAGAGTGACTTCCTCTAAGGTAACCTAGGACAGGATGCTAAGTAGAGTCTCTCCTACAGGGTTCTCTCCCTGGTATTCCCGCTTTGATGTTCAGGAAGGGTAGGGTTTCCAAAAGGGACACTAACTACTCTAGCCAGGTTGCTTAAAATAGTCAAAAATTAAACTTTGTCATCTTAATTGGCTTTATGAAACCACTTAGAGAATAGTAAGAAAGGATGAATAAAATGCTTAGGTGGCCAGATTTTTTAAATAGATTTTACATTTTTTTTTTTTTTTTACCGAATTTCATTCCCTCTTGGAAATCTACTGAATCTAGACTAGAAAACAATTTCTAATCATAATTGAATTAATGTTACTGTAGGGACTCACTTTGCATGTAGTGAATATTCATAGACGTATTATTTACTTATGTGAACTGCTGAGACTTGCCTCAGTTACCCAGCTTCCATCTCCTTTCTTCTCTGAATCTTTCTATTCTTTTTCCCCCCTCTATTGGGTTAGAAGTGGCTAGTGTTTAGTGTACATAGTAGTGGTCTGTGCTTGGATTTCCCTAAAAAACAAAAAACATTATGACCAGCCAAGAAGGCAAGTTTCTTCAGAGAAATTTTCTATCTCCTGAGAAAATACCTTGGTGTTTAGATACTCAGGGTTGTCTCAGTATCAAAGGCAGCTCATCATCATCATGGTAAAGCATATCCTACACCCCATTGGCAGACTGCCCTTATTGCAGACTTCAGTGGACTGTAGAATTCCATGCTGTGCAATGCAAGTGGGGAACCCAGCAGATATGTGGAGGAGGTGTCTTGGCGCTTGAAACGTCAATCAAGAGAACAAAGATGTAATAATCCAGGCAATCACTAGTGTTGAGGACAGAAACTTCGAGTTTTTCAAATACAAAGTGTGAAATATAAGGCGATTTGCCATAATAAAATAAGGAAATAAAAAAGAAACCTTGAAAATTGCAACACCAACAGAGAAAAAAAGCTGAGAGATGGAAATGCAGAAGACACAGTGAAGTCTTCAGAGGCTTCATAACCCAAATTGAACCCATAAAGAAAACAGCAAAACGCATCCTGTGATCAAGAGTGGGGATGGAGGACTGTAGAGATCCCTGTTTAATGGTTGAAAGGAAGAAGAACAGACAGCCCAGTCAGCTCAATGGGAGGTGAGGGCAGAGCCCTGCTTAGAAATGCACCACCAAGAATCCTGGTATCACTACACATCCAGGTGTACCCAAGGCATTCTGGACATGACAATTTATTAGCCTCTCAGGACTGTAGGACTCTCTGTAAGTTATGTAGTAAAGAGGACCTATAAATCTGCCTGGGAGAGACCCACAGGGAGTGTCTCGGGGGAGTCTGCAAAGAACAACTTGCAGTCATGTCCCAGGGAGGATGCATGGAAGCACACTCCAAGTATTACCAGTTCAGAAAGCTTCTAGTGGCTCCTTGGCATTCAGAGGACATCTTGGCTTTCCTTGTGTGTGTGTACCACTGACATATTGCAGGATCAGGACCCATCCTGGCCACAGTGAAGCCATGCCTGAGACGGGTGGGGAAGAGTGTTAGCAGCAAATAACTGAAGAACCAGAGAGTCAGAAGTAGGGAAGCTAGAGGGAGTCCTCAGAAGACAGCAGTCTGTAGACATATAGCAACAAGTCACAGAGAGACATGTACCCACCCATGTATGAGCATGAAACACTGGGCATGTGAAGAGCAGTTCAAAACAGAAATGTCTTTTTTTTTCTCTTAGTTGTAGTGCCATGACTTGGGATTTGTTTGTTTGTTTTATTTTTGTTTTTCTTTGTTTATTTTTTTACAATGGTACAATGCCAGAGCGATACACAGTGGCAGCAACTACATTTTAAGTTGTGAATTTTTTTCTCAGGCATACCCATGATCCTGCCTGGAATGCTGTGCAGGGTCAATGAGCAATGATTCCTGACTGTGATAGCCCAAGAAGAGAAAAGGGGCACCGCTGTGCTGCTGAGCTGTGATGTTCCAGGCTAGGTGGCCTAAGAAAGTGTCAACTTAGGATATTTTAAGTTTTTAATGAAGTTTTCAGGTTGTATGTGTTTCAATGTCAAGAATCATCTAAATCCCAGAGGAAATCAAAGGGTAATGCTTTGGTTTCACATTCTTTAAAGGACCAACCTGAGCTGCAAAGAGGTCACACACATATCCAGGTGGAGCAATGTGGGAAAAGGTGCCTAACAGGGTCTGTTTCCATTAAAGTTGTCCCACATAGCCACAATTATCCCATAATGCCACCATCTTGTTTTTGAGAGACTGTCACTCAAGGGATCAGATCAATGAGAACTCAGGAAATCACCATAAGGTATGTGAGAAGCTCATCCACTGCAAATAATTCTGAATGGGAATGATGGGTTTTATTACAGCAGAAGAACAAGACAGTGTGAATAACCAGTAAAGAGTAATATTTTAATATAGAACACGACATAAAGAATTTGCATATTATTAATTGCTTTAAATGGTGATTGGGTGATATAAATAAAATTGCTCTGATGCGTAGATAATTCTACACCCAGAAATCAGAAACCAAAACCAAGGAAAATAGAAACAAGTATTATCAACAGATATCATAAGGTTTGAATTCCAGGATGAACAAGGCATCTTGGACCGAAAATTCTGGTAAATTATAATCATTATCCTAAAACATTAAGACTGAGAAGCAAGAAGAAACTGGCCCTTTGATACTCCCCTCCCCCTTCAGTGGGAAGTTGTTTTAAAATTATCAGAGAGTTTAGATATCCATACCTACCAAATTACAAATTCTCTCAGTTGTAGGTTGATTTAATCAGCTGACCTTTGAACATAAAGCATAGAATAATCTCCCCGCTCCTCCAGACTTACTTTTTAACATTATAAATTAGTTTATTAAAGGAAAACACACGAAACCCTGTTTGTATACCTTACATGGAATGGGATTCCTTTTGCATTCTCTGCATACACAACTTCTGCTTTTCTCTGCTTCATGCATATTGGACTCCCTGTTACCTTTAATGAAAGAGATCTATTTCCTAACATGGATCAGATGGGAAATTAGAAGCAGAATCCATTCCAGAAGGCAGTAGCTGTCAGTTCCAAAGTGCTATTTCTGTTTCCTCTTGAAACATGGCTATCAATCTGTAGTGTTCAGGGCCCTTGAATCTCCATTTCCTTGAAGCACTTGAAATCTCAGACCCTTGAAAAACATCATACTTTTCCTAGCTTGCTCTTTTAAAAAAAATGTTTCTTATCTTAGAAGAAATTTGCTTCAAACATAAACAAAGAGTAAAAGGTAAGGGAAATAAGTCCAAGACAGAAATGTGGGTCTGTATTTGGAATGATAAACAAAATCTTAGAGTTTGCAAATACAGCATGATTAAGGAAATTCAGAGAAATATTTTAAAATGATTACATTCATAAAATGTAGATGGGAGAGACCATATCATTTTAAAGCAGTAGTTTTGTAATAATCAAACAACAGTATTTTGATTTAAAATTAAGAGTTAAACTGGGAGGTTCGAGCTGGGACAGGGACAGAGTGGGAGAGCAAGGAAAAAGATACCATGATAAATGAAGATATCTTGGGAATAGGAAGAGGCAGGGTGCTGGGGAAGTTCCCAAGAATCTACAAGGATGACCCCACCTTGGACTACTGGCAATGGTTGAGAGGGTGTCTGGACTGATCTATTTCAGTGACCCTATTAGTGAATACCCTAACTGTCATCATAGAACTTTCATCCAGTTACTGATGGAAGCAGATGCAGAGATCCATGGCTGAGCTCTGGGAGTCCAATCAATGAGAGAGAGGAGGGATTCTGTGGGCAGGGGACATCAAGACTATGATGGGGAAACCTACAGAGACGACCAGCCACACTAGTGGAAACCCATGAACGGTAGACGAATAGCTATGGAGCCCCCATAGGACTGGATTAGGCCCTCTGGATATGCGACACAGTTGTTTAGCTTGAACTGTTTGGGAGGCCCCAGGCAGGGGCATGAGGATCTATCCCTGGTGCATGGGCAGGCTTTTTTTGAAGCCTAGTACCTAGGGTGTGACATCTTGAGCAGCCTTGGTGCAGCGGGGAGGGGTTTGGACCTGCCTCAGCTGAGTGTGCCAGGCTCTGCTGACTCCCCACGGGAGACCTTGACTTGGGGGAGGTGGGAATGGGGGGTGGTTGGGGAGGAAGACTTGGGGGAGGGAAGAGGGGGGATCTGTGGTTGGTATGTAAAGTGAATAGAAAATTTCTTAATAATAAAAAAAGAAAAAAAGTTAACCTGGGGCTGGAGAGGTGGCTCAACAGCTGTTCTCAAACTGTGGGCTGTGACCCCTTTAGGAGGTCACACATCAGATATACTGCAACAGCAAAATTACAGCTATGAAGTAACAACGACAATAACTTTATGTTGGGGGTCACCACAATATGAGGAACTGTATTAAAGGGTTGCTGCTTAGGGAGTCTGAGAACCCCTGGGTTAAGAGCTTGCACTGTTCTTCTGAAGAACTGGAGTTTAGTTCCCAACACCCATGTTAGGGGGCTCACAGCTACCTACAGCACCAGCTCCAGAAGCTTCAGTACCCTCTTGTGGTTTTTGCAGGCACCTTCACACACAGGCTCACATGCATACAAATAATTAAAAAAACAAATAAAATAAAACAAATCATTAAAATGAAGAGTTCAGAAAACCACCCAGTCTGCTCAGGAATACAGAGTTTGGCTAGGGCCAGAGAAGGAACACCAAGCCTGGCTCTCTGGGGATCACAGTGTGCTGAGTACCACCTTGGTTAACCTTCAGACACTGTCTCATAGGAAGCAGGAGACGGTGATGCTGCTTCTCCTGCACATGGCACTGGGTGTCACACACAGCAGGCTCTCTGCTCAGGATGAGGTGTTATCTGTCTATGATAACAGCATGACAGAGGGGTAGGAATGGCAGAAACCTCAAACAAATGAGGAACTTACTGAATTTTATAAACTTCTCCCAATTGAATGCTCTGCAACATTTTCAGTGTTTTGATGTTTCCTGAATATTGATAGCAGGAGTTCAGCTACAGAGGTCCTGCCCTATTGAAGGGATGATAGCAGTGGCCTTTCTTGACACATAGTAAGTGTATCACCTCCCCTCTGGAGATGACACAGATCTCAATTTTTATATGTGGCACTTCAAATCTGAGCACTGTATTCTGAACACTCTATTTTCCCTTCAAGAGCAGATGCATTACTATTCCATGCATATTCTTTGCTAGGAGAGATTTTAATTTTTCATGGGCTCATTTTAAAAGAAACCCATAAGCAGAAAAAGATAGAGTCACAGCACACCCTGAGTGCTGTGTTCTCTAGTCCGAAGAGTAGAGGCAAAAATAAATCTCAACCCTAGACATTGCAAGTTTCTGTACCTTAATGGCAGATCTTAGGGGACTTACAGACTCTCATAGAATTTGAATCCAGCTCTGGCCATTGCCAGGGTAGTTCCAGGACTCTTGTGTGTGTCACACAAGTCAGCTTTCATGATGTTGATAATCCTAGGGGGAGGTAGAAGGAGGAACCTGAATGTCACACCCTGCCACTCTTCAGGCCAGTCCCAGAGGAGCCAAAAGCTAAGAACAGTGTCTTTCACAGCTTTGTATTTCCTACTTTAACTTTTCACAACCTTTTGTGGGGGGAAAAAAACTGTGCATCAGTGTGTAACCTTTCCTCTAAATGGAAAATCCCTTCTGAAATGCTGTCAACTATTGATCCTGATAGGCCTATATGCTCAGGAGCTGGTGGTTTTCTGGATGTATTGAACATTTAGGTCCAGACCACATATAAAGTTCCCTTCAGAGCCAGCAAACAGAAATGTTTGAGAGGACAGCACTGTCCAGGACCAAGTGTTTTGACATAGACTATCTCTGAGTAAGAACTCAGAGTACAAAGAGGTTTGGGGATAGATAGGCAGAAAGTGGCCTTCCTTAACACTGTGAACCCCTCCATTGTGGAAACAATCTGGAAATTTCCATTAGGCATGCATGAAAGGAGTGCTTAATAGCTCCTAGTTATTTTACCTCAATTAGCATTTTCCTGGTGTGCATGCCTATTCATCCTGAGACTATGTGCTTTAAAATAATTATTATATATGAACAAACACAAAATAGAACAGAATCTGGAGGAGATGTCAGACTCATCGCAATGTGAGAGGAATACAAATTCCTAGGCAATTGGATTTTGGCTGCAAAAGAGAATTAAGCGGCTATTTTCTATCAAGTATTTTTGAAAACTCCTGATCCTCAAGAAAAACTTTCTGAGAGCCTTCAACTGTCCAGGCACTCTTTGAAGTCCTAATGATGTAATCCTTTTCATGATATCCGGATGCTGGCTTGCACCCACCTCAGAGCTTGGAGAAAGAGACTAGTAAAAGAGAAAGCAGGCAGAAAAATCAATGTATTATTAGAAACTGGGCATCCTGCAGCTGGTAGGAGCCAGGTAATCTCTCATTAGGGATGCAACAAAGCCTGAGTGGAGATGTGAAGGCCTGGTGGTTGGGAAAAAGCCAAGCAGAGTTGGGAGCCTCATTCTTCACAGAGGTAGGCCCCTACCAGTGGTGGCCATGCTCCTCTCTGTTTTGTTGCTGCCTCTTGATTTTAGCTTAGCTTTATTTCTAGATTTTATGGAAAGGAAATTGTAACATATCTGGAATCTAAAGAAACAATTCTCCTTTTTAAAGTAGAGGCAACAAGCACAAAAAAAAATTAAATGGTTCATCAAATGTTACCTTGAAAAGTCATTAGGAGAGTAAGAACTCAAGTCAAACCACCAGAGAAAAACAAACAAAAGCCATGAACTAAACTACATTATTTTCTTTCTATATTTTTTTAAGGAGCAAAACCTTGAAGTTGTTAATAGGACAATAAAGGTACATGTTCACATTTCCATGTTTGATAAATTCATGATTTTCATGCACAATTCACAGCTCATCTTTAAAAAGAAAACTAACCAGTGGTCAACAATTTCTGGAAGAATGTATTCCATAGTCATGAGATGCTGACAGACACATTCTGAGAAGTGTGTCATTAGGCAATGATGTCATAATGCAAATATCATAGGATGTCCTTACATAAATGAAAAGAACTCTGATGTCCCCAGGCAATTCCATCTCCTGAGGCCTCTGTCATGAATATGGCCAGAGATTGATCAAAATGCAAACATGCTGTCCATAACTACATGCTAATGGTTCTGAGAATTGCTACAGAAAGCAGCTAAGACAGTGTTCAAACAGGTGGTAGGACATTGAGTCCATACAGTATTTATTTCTGATTATCTTATATTTTATTCAGCTTTTATTATGAGCTGTCATTATTCTAAGTGGGTATGAGTACAGCAAAGAAGAGAAAACAATCCCATAGGCACAATATGATGCTGGGTAAGTATCAGCCGGGATGTCTGAGGCTCACACTAGGGACTGAAGGATAATGACAAGGGCTCTAGGAGATTTTGGAGTCCTAGAGGGGAGTGATATGGACCTGTTATCACCACAGAAATGTCTGAGGTATGGGTGACATGGGTAGGGATGACATTCAGTCATGTTTTCGAGTATTAAGAGCCTGAGGTGATCATGGCATAACGTAGAAATAGTTGGAATAAATAGGGTTGAAGGAGAGATGACCAATGAAGTGTCATCATGGGAAGGTGGAGGACTTTGCCGAGGGTCAAGAGATGAGTGATGCAAGGCAGTCCAGAGACAAAGTAAATCTCACAGGGATAACACTTTGTGATGGAAGAAAGAAGCATTAACCCACTGAGCCTCAGCAAGGTCATTCTGGCAAATGATGGAGGGAGAATTTACAGGAGACAATGAGGAAAGTAGGGAGATTGGTAAGTAATTGATCCATTGAGGTCCACAAAGAAGAGAAGAGAGTTTAGACCTAGGTTGAGGTGGAAGGGATGGAGATGGAGTTCTAGGGAGAATGGAAGGTAGAAATTACTGCTGAAATAAAGAGGAAGTCTAGAGATAAGCTTGGGGATATCAGAGATCAGGGAGACGAGGTGTGGGAGGGAAAGGATTGTAGCTGCAAGTTTTCATGTGTCCCACCTGGCCCAAGGTCAGGACAATTCTCTATCACCAGCCGGTCCCGCAGCCATTTGGAACCAAATAAAAACACAGAGTTTTATATTAACACTGCTTGACCATTAGCTCAGGCTTACCACTGACTAGCTCTTACACTTAAACTCAGCCCATTTCTGTTAATCTATATGTCGCCACGTGTTCCCTGACTTTACTTGTGTACCATTACATGCTGCTCCCTGGACAACGAGATGGTGTCTTTTGACTCAGCCTTCCTCTTCCCAGAATTCTCCTTGTCTGTTTATCCCACCTATACTTCCTGCCTGGCTATTGGCCAATCAGCATTTTATGTATTAACCAATCAGAGCAACACATTCACAGCATACAGAGCTCCATCACCCATCATTTCCCCTTTTCTTTCTATTTAAAAGGAAGGTTTTAACTTCAACATAGTAGAGAATTATCCTGACCTTGGGCCGGGAGGGCCACATGAAAACTTTCAGCTACAAAGGATGTTGGAGATAAGGTTTGGATAGACAAGAGAGAGATGGAGATGGGGAAAGGCATGTCAGAGAGAGGAGAGTTTGAAGGGGGATGCTTTTTAGACCAAGTCAGTTAGCAAGGTGTGGATGACAGAAGGAAGTGGAGGAGAGGAGCCATGAATGCTGGTGTTTGAAAGAGGCTGATGAAGTCCATTCCATGTTCATAGAAGTTTCAATTTATAGATTGTTGGAATGTGGCAATATGTTAATGCAGTTTCCTCAAAACTGAATATTCTATGGAAATCCTATCAGATTCTTAATTATAGATTCATTATAATGGAATGAAAACTGAAACAGGTGTTCAAAGCTGAAAATAAATGAATTAGAAAGAGTCATCAGAATGTAGGTAGCATTGTAATTTACTTTGTGTGAAAGCAAGTGTGGCCCTTCTAGCCGGGACTGTCAGAGAGTACTGGTTGGACTCAAATTGTCTTGGTAAATGTTAAGTGACTTTCAACTAGGATGTTCCCAGGCATCGCCATATGGGCTATTAGCATGCTATATAGGATGTAATTAAGCTCTTGGTAGCATAAGTTTTGCTCAGTGAAGCAGAGTGTCTCAGGCACAGATTCCTACAGCTGTAAAGCCTTGCCATGCGTGAGGTGGTTCCTTTGTATGAACATCCTTATTTGGATAGCAATGTCAATGTAGAGACTTATTTTCTGTTTATAAATGATCCTTACTGTATTGTTTACTTTGAGTGAAGCCACAGAGATGAGGCTTCACCAGAGCTACTGCTCTGTGATGTGTATCACAGGTAATTAGTGGACTAGCATTTACAGCCACATCATTGTGTGAGTGCAATTTATTAAGCAGACTTTTCCCACTCAATTATTCATTATTGTATATGATAGAAGTATAGGGATGCCATTAGCATAAATCCTGACAAAATTCACAACCAAGTCAATAAATTGGGTTTATCTGCCTTTCAAAACTGATGTTTTATTTGAAGAGATTTTTATAGGAAGATTAGTTCCATATGAATAGTTTGTTTCATTAATGTAATTGAAATTTCATCTTGGGCTTTGATCCAGTGGAAAACATCTCAGGAAAATGACAATGCCCTGGGGAAATCTAGGTGACACTGAGGAATTACAAGTTAAAAATCACACTGTGACAGACCAGGCATGTTTTGTATTGCCAAGATAATAGTTTAATAAAATGCCCATATGATCTCTAAGTAGAGCTACTGCTGAAACAGGTTGCATTTTAAACGATTAATTCTTTGATTGCTTTTGTGTGGTAAACTGTTCATACAGAAAGTTCTATTCCTGTCACCTGTGATTCAAATTTAACTTTCCAAGACTATGTGCACATTATTTTGTTATTGACAAAACCTTCAGGTGGAAGTGCAAGTTTGCTTCTATTTCTTGAAAGAATATGTAATCATTCAGAGACAAGAGAATGCCACGAATGACCTTGAATTCCAAACTGTGTCAATAGATACACATTTCTAAATCTCAGCACTCTAGAGGATCAGGCAGGAGGATTGTCAGGGTTTTAAGGCCAGTCTGGGCAAAACAGTGTAATCCTGTCACAAGGAAATGAAAGATACAGGCTTTTGTTTTTATAACTGGTACATATGGCAGAGTAAATACTGTTAAGTGTGGTCAGAATCATCCCTGGCTTCTCTCTGTGGTCAAAATCATTCTCAAACCCATAGTCCCACAGGCTGTGAGCTGCCCGATACAGGATCAATGGGTAGTCTTCTGAATAAAAGACTTTTCCTATCAAGGACATAGTCATTGGTTGTTCACCAAGATCCTCATCCAAGTTACAGATAAGAAAAGCCAGATGCAAATGCCTCGGACAGGAAGTGAAGGCAAAGAACACAGTACAGCCAGAATCTGCTATCCCTGAGACTCCCAACTGCCATGAGGGGAGAAACTTTGAAATATTTCTTAAGCACCCTAACACATGAAGTTTAAAGGGAATTCTGTGGGGAGAGGGACTGCTGCTCACAGGGTGGGTGATCCCTCTGTTAACCTGAGTTTTATTGCTTCTGTGCAACTCTGAGATCTTTGGAAAAATCTCTCTACATTTGTAATCTCTCTACATTTGTACATTTGTTGGCTATTTTCAATCTGTGGTGGTTCTTTTTAAAACTCGTATCCAACTCAGCATTAAGACACTATAAACCGGAAGTGACATTGTTTTGTGACCATTACCTAGTCTGGCCACATCTGTGACTGCATCTCTTCCGAAAGCCTGGGCAGCTCCTCCTGTGGTGAGTTCAGGTCATCATGTAGTATTAGTCTTAGTCATGATCAAACCCAAGTCCCCAGTGGCTGTTTACAGCATGCAGTGCATCAAGGTGAAACACAGATGGAGGGCTGCAGAGATATCTGTCAGGACACCCAGGAGAGAGACAATGGCTTTCAGAACAGTAAGAGCCACATGGTAATGAAGAATATAAATATGCCAACAGTCTTGTTATGATGATGGATTTAGTCTCACTCTAAGTTCATCAAAATTAATTTGTTCATGTGTCTCCAACTTTGTGACTCTGATTTCAAATCTTGCCCTACTGTATAAATCTATAATCACACCTCTTTGACATATCAAAATTGTATTTTAAAGTCTCCTAACTCTACATAATTTGCATTAGCCTGGAAATGTAGGATATTTCAACACTTCCTGTAGCCCCACTTGCCTTGAATTTCTTTTAGAGGTGGCTTGCCCTAGCCAGCTTACACTTCTCATGGAGGGTCTTGTGGACTCGGAACATGGGAGGTGTTATTCCATAGTTCTCAATAGTTTGCTTCATCTCTGCTTTGTGGATTGTATTCTGCTGCTCTCTTCCCTGCTCAGTGCAGTGAAGGCCCACTCCAGACCCCAGTCAGGTCTGATCCACCCGATTGCAGTGCTTCTGATGTAGCTGAACCAGTTTGCAGCTTCACTACTCCTTCTTGGAGGAAGCATTCTTCAAAGCAGCCACGGAGCACAGAGGAGGCTACATAGCCCAGTGGTTCACATATTTAAGAGAATGGATGGCTAGACATAAGTGCACCTTCTGTCCCATTCACAAGGGACCTTCTAAACATGGAAGGGTATTGATACCATCTTGGAGTCTTAGTCAGATTAGTTTTCTCCAACAATTAAAGGTAGGAAAAATCTCAGACACAATAGGTAGCAGCTGATAACACATTTTATTGAAAGTGAGGAAACACACACACACACACACACACACACACACACACACACGTGGGAGAGGGGTGGTGGAGGATGGTCACAAAGAGAAAGTCTCCTTGCAGAACAGAGAACAGACCAAACTCCAAATCCCCTAGAGGACTTGGGTCTTTGAAGTGTTTTTGGTGGCATAGCATAGTTCCCCCACCTAAAAAAGGGGAGCTGATAGTCCCATAGCTTGGGAAAAACGTGTTCAGGACCAGCCTTATACATATCTAATCAATGTGGACCAGTCCCAGGAAGTGGCATAGGGGACTCTGCTGGTGGGACACAAAACTCATCATGCCGTTGTCTCAGGTCAGGAGGGTGAAGAAAAGCTGATGTTTGCCATTTTCCTTGTGTGTCTGTGGCTCCTTTCTCTATCAGTTTGCCTGTCTGTCAGGGATCTGTGTGTCCAGCTCTTATTTCCTTCCTTCTATCAACCTTAGTAGAATGACATTTCATATTCGAAAACCATAAAGCCCTCTTCTGTATGAAGTAACAGTTAAAAAGTCAGATCCATCTTTTTAAGACATCAGTAACAGCAATTAGTAACATTCTTTAAACTTACCATTTATTAAATCCATGTATTTTAATTTAAATTCTATCATTTCATTAAAATCATTATTAAAATGAAGCCACTTACTTTGTGAAAGCCACAAACAGAAGCCACATATTTAATTTTCTAATAGCCAAATTAAAAGAATTAAAAGGAAACAGATCTATAATGCCTTTGTTATTGAATTTCCTTTATATCATTAATCTATGTAACAAATTGTGTGCAACAAATATTTCCACATATATCAATAAAAAAACATACTGATCAAATATTCCACATTTTCCCTATAAAGCCATCAAAGTTCATTCTGCAACTTGAGTGCTAATCAGCTCACACATATTATGCTACATACTCACTGGCTGTATGTGGCTGGTGCCCATGCTGCTGGACAGTGTGGCCCTTAGTTGTTGAGGGACAGGCCAAAGAGAGAGGTGAATAGCAGCTCATATTTCCCAGCAGGAATCTCACAGTGCCGGGCTTTGAGACAAAATTGTTTTGTGTCATCTAGAAAACACCTCACAGAATACCTGCAAGCCTCCACTGCTCACTTGCTTTTGTTGTTCTGGCTTGCAAAAATGTAATTAAGGAAAAGAGTCAGCAGGTCTTTTAGAATGTCTCTGTCAAACCAATCAACACCTCTGTCAGACTAAATGAGGCAGAATCTCCAAGGCTACTGATTTCAGTTGCAATGTGTGGCAGTCTGGACTGCTCGATTCTGCATCGATGCATTCAACCAACTGTGGATGGACATAAATGTCTCTGCAGCAAACACATACAGACCTTTCTCTTTGAACAATACATTCTGACAACTGTTCATACTGCATGAATATCTAGACGATAATTGGGGAAGGTCTGTTAGTGAAAACAGTCTAGAAGTCCTCAATGTCTCTGTGGAACAAATTCTATCAGTAGTTTTCCCCCACCATCTTAACCTAACGTTCCCCCACCCTTTTTCCTTTGTTCAGCCTCAAAAGACCAATCCAGGCCCCTCTCCATTAGGTAGCATTTACTCTTAAACTTGAGTCTGAAAAGGAGGAATGATACCCATCCTGCTTGCTTTCTGAAAAGGCAGTGCACGTGAGTCCAGGTATTAAGCCATGCGTAGTTAAGTAGGTGACTTATAAGTGTAGGGGTCATTAGCAGACACGAGATGTGATTTCATGCTGAGTATCTGTGATAGTAAGAGTGCTCTGGTTATATTTCCTGTCTCACTGTACAGTATGTCTGTCCCTGGGAAGGTCATCACTGCTGACAGGTGACATTGAGCCCCCTTTCTAGCGTCTCTTGGCTTCTCACTTTTCTCAGAACATCTCATATTTGTTCACTTCAGTAACATTTCCATGTCTGTGGTGCTCTTGGCCTCTCAGTGGTGGAGCTTACATCTCATTTGATATTGTGTAGCTGGTTGTACTACCAGAGTTCTTGGCATTTATATTATACCAAGCTGAGTTAGTTGCCAATACAGGAGAGGTTAATTAATAAGAGTTTGTTGTGTTTCCTAAATAGAATGCCCTATCACCAAGGATGAACGCCAAGATCTATAGAGTAGATTCTTGGAACTTTCAACCATACATAGGATAAACTTTAGTTTATAAATTAGTGAGAAATTAGCAATAACTAGTCATGAAGGAGAAGAGCTATAATAGTATGTTGTAATAAGTTCTTTAAAACAGATGGATTTACTTATTTGTGGAGTTTTCTGTTGAATATTTTTGGATCAATGCAATGAATGCTCACGCTCACTGGTTGTTCAAATGTTATTGGGTAATATGATTGGATGGCTATATCCATTGGATGTATGTTTTCATTTTTAAGGAACCTCAAAGAAGAATATGCCTCCCCCCTCCCAATTGCATCAGCAGTTAGTCTTACCTAGGGAAGAGGAGGAGTGTCCAGCTTGGGCTACATGTTGCCATGGCAACTGGTTTGCCATAACATCTTTTGTGCTGAACACAGATGTAAACTGTGGTTACTTTTGCTTAAGTAAAATTCAAAGGCAAAGGAAAGAAAATACCACAAGAAAGTTTATCAGAAAGACAAGATGATTCTTGAAGAACAATGACCCCATGTGACCTAAAAAAGCAGACAGTATCTCACTGAGTTTTTTTCAAGTTTGATTCCATAATGCTTTTATTGGACAAACCTATTGGAGGGGTAAATGGAATTTCAGGTCCAATGAATCACTTTTCCTTCTTACCATTTACTCTTGATGATAATTTAGTTTAATAAGTGCAGAGCCAAGCTGGCTCTAATTTTGCTGCCACATGCTGTGATTCAAAGGCTAGAATTTAGCCTTTTGAGACACATTCACTGGCTGCTACTGCAGATCAAAGGAACAATGTAGTATGCTGACCTTCCATCTTCTGTATGCACAAATCTCTTAGTTCAAAGACATAGAGTTCGTCAGATGAATCCAGAATGCTAGAGGAGCAGTCATCCTAGATAAGAGCCTGCCAGGGAGGAACACAGGTTGGGTTTCTTTTTGTTAAACCAAGTAGAGTTGCTCAGACCTCTCAGAATCCTGTGGATTCTTGCATCACTCAAAACACTGTTTGCTTTTCCAAAAACAGACATCATACCTTTGGCTTGGCTGGACATCGCCTTTGAACATGACCACACATGTGTTTTACAGTGTGCTTTTCCTTTTTATAGTTAGCCCTGTCCCCCCAGGGACTGGCAAATATCTGTCCATGTATTGCTTCATAAATATAATTAATTTTCATCCACTGCAGATTAATGTTCACTTGTAAGTTTTAATGGAATTCTCTAACCCCTGATGTGTTCATAAAATACATGATTTCTCAGGATTGGACTGATGTAGATTTTCAATCCTTGAACTTCCTGCAGCTCGGCATTGACCTTATGTCCTCAGACACATTCTACACATCTTTTCTATTTTTTAAATTTATTTTTTAAGAATCTCTACATGTATACAATGAAATATCATATCCCTACAAAGTTCTTCCTCCCACTCTCCCTAGGTTCCCATAAATACATACACCTTGCAATGCCAGACCCTCTCCTTTTTTATTTTTAGTACTAAGGGGGGTTGCCCATGCTCCAGGGATGACTCTGCTCTCATGAGCAGCATTTACTGAGCATCTTGCAGATCTTTCTATGTCTTTACAATGGGAGAACTCTCTTGGGAACAATGTTTACATATATGTAGTGAACATAGCCATTCCCAAACATATCTGAGAGAATATTAGATATTTATTGCTTTTGATTATCTTCTAGAAAACATACCAGTAAAATATTAGGAATCATTTAGTCTGTTGTTTCCTTCACTTTTTCTTAGTCTGTACTGTAGCACCATCCCAGTTACCATCCCAGTTACTTTCTCTTAACTATGTAGTCAATTTATTTTAATTCATTCCAATTTATTTTTTTACTTGTTTAGACCATTGTGATTTCAAACATCATTTTTATTTGACAACTCACTTGAAAAGCAGTAAGTGCTGGGAAATTTTAATTATTTTTTTTCACCACAGCTCAAAATAATTAACATGAGTGGATCTGCCCAATGAGATATGTTTGTTCATAATGTTAGAGTCAGTGTGAAAAAAAAAAGACAGAATGGCCAATAACTAGGGAAGGGCTGTGCAAAAGAAAATTGTAAGGAAAGTCATGGAACTGTACAAAGGGTGAGAGCTGTACATCAGAATCCTCAAGTATACCAGGTGGAATCAAGTGTGTCAACTTCCATGCTGTGGCCTGTTTGGACTGGGTCATTCTTTGCTCTTGGGTCTGTCTCATCTAGGGTGATACATCCTGCAGTAGTGGTAGCCTCAACACCTGGTACAAGTGACACCAACCCATAAACAAGTAAAATATCCTTCAAACAGATCCAAATGTCCCTAAGGTTAGCATAGATGGGGAGAAAATTACTTAACACTGAGAATCATAGAATGTGCAAAGTTAGCACCCCACAATGATTCCATGACTCTGTGACAGTTTGAAAAATGTTCCTACCAACGGTCATTCTGAAATGGTTTATAAAATGAAGACCTTCTGGGAGTGAAAATATCCTAACTGGATAATGGAGTCTGGTTTGTGAGTACAACTGAGTTGAAAGAGCAAATGACTCACAGCTCAAATGCAGAATGGCAGAATTAAACATAAGCAGAACCTCATTTCTGTTCCAAATGTAAGTGAATTGATATCTGAGTGTCAAACCCCATGGTTCATGAGATCTGGAGCCTAGCTTACATTATAACACTAACTGCATCCGGAGTCCACTCTGCTACTCAATGATGCGGCTTCATTCTGGCCCCTCACTTGCTCTTTGGAGCATCTGCAAGGACTCTGCAAATAACAGCACTCAGTGTAGCCTCATAGCCATCACTATTCTACTCTATGCATTTCTTCAAACACCCTCTTCTCTCAGGTAGAGTGACCTAATCTTGCCAGAGTAACAAGAGTTCTCAGGAACAGAGCTTATTAAGTGAACCCAAACAGGAAGGAGGAAATGTCCTGCCTTAGTCTGATTGAAGACAGAAATCCCCAAGCTTCACAATAGACCAGATGGGTCTTCTTTTGTGAGGGATAGCACACATCTGCATGAAGAGACATTTTCTGTTCTCAACACTTTATCTGCTCCAGTTTATTGACAAAGAGTGAAGAGGAGTTGTATATTGCCAGTAAGTAGTTTTTAAGTCACTGGAAGAATGTGTCTTTCCTCTTTATCTTAAAGAGATCTTAAAGTTCGTATGAATTTGCATTGCTGGTTCAGTTCCATTCTGTAATGTTGAGAGCATTCTCTGAGCCTGATTGTTGATCTTCTCAGTAGGCTGAGCTATCTTCTTATTCATAGTGGCCCATCTGTGGACAACTGTGACATCTCCAAACCTGGGAGAGCAGTGAATGCAGTGCCTATAAGATGAAATAGAAGAATAATTGCACACAGGACTCTAATGAAAATAGGATCTCCTTTCAACTCTAGGAGCATTTAGTTCCAAGAGCTGTGTACCCAGATGCACTTATGTATCAAGTGCTATTTTTAACACATCAGTTCAACCTTTTTGGAAATACATTTGTTTGCACATGGAGAGGACAGGTAGACACAAAACCCCATCCCCAAAGTCAAGAAGTTATTGACAGTTGATAGCTGCTATCAAAGGGAGAGTCAGTTTTCTCTAGGAGTATTGTCACTGGTACTAGTAGGCCAACCACGCTCCAGTAGGAGGCCACACACCATGAATATATGGGCAGCACAAATTAGACTTCATGGATGAAATTAAAAAGGTTACAAAGTTGTATGGGTAGGAAGAGGAGGTTGTATCTGGCGTGAATTAGGAGATGGGTGAATGTGATTAAAAGTCATGGTATGGTAGAACTACACAAAAAAAGAAAATATCAATTGTTTGTACATTATATAGAATTGCAACTTGATTTATCATCTTAACAATGGTAGTCTTACCCTCACTCATTAGGAAAACATTTCTCTTAGTTGACCAGTGGCATAGATTCCTTTGAGATATAGTTGTGTTACAAATTTACAGGAATATCTGAGAAACTCTCCAAGTAAGCCAAACTAGCTTAAAATAGGAGTTTGCAGTTTCTGTGCCTTCTTGAGACACCAAATTTTTAAGTGCTGCTTCCACACTCTGCTAAATAACCACAGAGCTAATTCCAAATTTCCTCCCAAGAAATTGCACTGCCTCTTCCCTCTACCATAATAGATACCTGACATTATTGAAGAAGACAAACACATTACTGTGGCCACCAAAGCACTAGCATGTCACTAAACTGTTCCTCGTTGGCTAATTCACAACTGATTGAATAAATGCCTCAAAAGTCTCAGCCACCTCAAAGGAAAGACAGTTAATTCAATGGCTAATATTGATTGACCCGTGGTTAATTAAAACAGCAAGCGTGGGGAGGCGTGGTGTGCACAGAGCCCACAAAGAGCAGTCTGCTACAGTTGTCCTTTGCAAGGTTCCCAGTCTCCTCTTTAATTCTGCTCGCGCTGAGATGCAGATTTGTAGGTTAATGCATTTTCCATTCGGGGCCTTTAGAAACTAAGTATTTATTGGCTCATAAACAGGACCTCGACTTCACTTTTGAACTCTTGCCCACAGGTTGTTATTTTCCTATTCTGAGGAAATTGTAAGCCATCCTAAAGAGACTGTGTCTCCTTGTACAGTCCTCACATCCCTGCTAGTGTTTTAATTAATATTAAATTGTCAAAGCTTCTTCATTTCCCTTTATTTGAGAGTCATAAAATTTCCCAGCACTTAATGCGTCTGAAGCCAGTTGTCAAATAAAAATGATGTTTGAAATCACAATGGTCCCAACAAGTAAAAAATTAATTAGATTGAATTAAATTAAATTGGCTACATGGCTGACAAGCACATCACAGATGCATTACTATTTTTGTGCCTTTTCTCAGGTATCCTTTTCTATGTATTCTATGTATATGAAAACCATTGATTGTGTGTGGTGCTTTATGTTACAACAATTCCCTGCCCACATGTTTATCACCATAAGTTGGAGGTGAAAAGTATAAATGTAAGCCAAGATGTCCCTTGAAGGAAATTGTGGGCTCAAGGTTCACTGCTTCACCCCAGAATGAATGCAACCTGGAAATTTTTCAGGGAATCTTTTCCCTGTAAGCATTTGAGCAAGACAGTCCATCCATCTATTAGTTGACCAATCATTGGTTTGTAGCATGTCAGAGCAGGAACTTATGTGTCTCTCACTTATCATAGTGTGCCTTGTTAAGACATCTTATTGTCTGATGAAACAGTCCCAAATAGCTCAAATTCAGCAAACTTGTAACTGTGAGCAGAGGAGGATAGGGCACCTCTCAGGGCACAAGAACTGTAGAAACAGCCTTGTTTTGATATATTCAAAGTCTGGCTTTTGTCTATGAATATCACTTCTGTTCTTAGCATCTCAACTGCCACCCCCCCCCCCCCTGCCCCAGCCTCACCTGCATGACAGCTAACCCAATATTCTTACAAACCCAGCAGAAAAGAGGACGCCTGCCATTTTCCTAAGAAATCAGTCCCGGGCTCTGACTGTTGGTTCTTAGCACTAGGCTGGAACAGGCCTTGGTCAGGGTGTGAAAAAGTCCCCAGTGACACAGACAAGGGAGGGGAGGGAATCATCTAAGGAAAGCTGTGATGCTGTACTTCTGAGACCACCAACCAATATTCCACCAGGGAACAAGCAGTTGTCCACTCCGGATAAAACCAGATGACCACTATGAGTAAGTCTAAAATGAAACCAACTCTCTAAGAAACACTTGATCAGAATAAGAAAACTCATAGATGCACGAAGAATTAAAGCCTTAATTATTTATAATTAAGTTATAGTGCTCAACTTTTGACAGATTAGCAGTTTTCAGTGTTCATGAGCCTCCTCGCAGCAAGTTTGCTCTTGTTTTTTAATTAACCTCAATGTCCCCACTTACATAATTTCCTTTTCCTTTAAAATAATTACAATAGGTTGGAGAGGGTGGGGTCAACTAAAATTAAAAATGGTTGATGAAGCCACATATACACCTACTACTTTATAAGCTAACGTGTGTGTGTGTGTGTGTGTGTGTGTGTGTGTGTGTGTGTGTGTTTTAAAGTGTGCTTGAATGAAAGGACCTGTTCAGATCACCCTTAAATTTGTGAACTACTTACCCTTCCTCAGGATTCATGGGGTTACTGGAATGAACCAGTAAGTGTAAATAACCTGTTGGCTGAGGACTGTGATCCCCAATGTGATCCCTCCCCCACAGTAACAGAACTACTCTCACCTGTTTGAGATCACTACACCCCCGGCCAAGAAAGACTGAAAGAGATCCTTAGCTCACACCTGTGTGTACAGTCCTGGAGCTGCTCTAATCAAAACAGCTTAGTCCTAGATGATGCGGGTGAACATGACCTTAAGATCATATGTCTGGACGTCCATTTCCCAAGAACCAGGTGGGTTTTACCACTCACTTCCAATGTAGAGATGAGCAAAGAAACACACTCTGCTCCTGTGAAATAAAGGCTAGTGAGAAAAAAAATAATTGGCAAGATCAGCTAAAACAATGCAAGCCAAGAAAAATGATGAACAAGAGCCATGATCAAAAATCTTCACTGTGCTCTGTGAACTGACCGCAGAGCAAACCTGACCCTGTGGGTTACTGGCAGCTTCTCAGAAACAAATATTAGCAGAGAAGTGATGTATGAGAAATAGCTTAGCAGAGGAATGTGGAGTTAGGCCCTGAGGGCAAGGAGGACAGGGGGAAGAGGAAGAGAGGGAGAACCTGTCAGGCTGCTGAGCTGAGAAGCCTACAGAGATGTAAATATGCAGGAGGCTGTTCTGGAAAAGGCTGGTCAGTAACAAGAGTAACCCTGGGACAGTGCCCTGAGGTGTCTGCAGGTGTGTGTGTGTGTGTGTGTGTGTGTGTGTGTGTGTGTGTGTGTGTGTGTGACAGGGAGACAGGACAGAGACAGACAAAGACAGAGACAGAGAGACAGAAATAGAGACAGAGAGAGACAGAGGGAGGGAAGGGGGGTGAGAGTGAGGGAAGGAGGGAGGCTCAGCTTCTGCAACACAGATTGCTCAGGTATAATGACCTCACTCTCAGTACCTTCTGTCTGCTGTTTCCATCACTCACATTCCTATGAGGTCTCCAGGCTGCTGCACCAAAGCTCCGGAAGCACACCCTGGGTCCACCTGTAAGCTAACTGGCACAGGAAACACAGGCAGAGAGCCTCTCATGGCACATGGGATGAGCCCTGATCACTGCCCGTCCATGTCTCCTTATTCACCAGCTTCATGTGGGGTCATTTCCTGACACATGTGACTCATCTTCAGAAGGGGAGCCAAGAGCTAGTGCAGTACAGTTTTCAGCTCTGTGCCTTCAAGCTCTGACATCCAGATTCCTTTCTGGGGCATTAGGACCAGGCTTTGGCATTAGATGTAAGTATGGTATCTTCCTACACACTCTTTTCCCGTGTTTCATAGAAATTGTACGATTCTGACAAAACTTATAACCAACTCTCAAGTTCTTTCCACTGTATGCTTAGAAAGAGTTGAAGCTCTATGCAAACCAGTCAGTCTCTCAAATCTCCAATCTAGAGAATCCCCAGGAGTGAGATATAAGCCCCTACCCCCTCCCTAGCTTCACAATGACCTTGACTGAGTGGAGCCTAGTGGCAGGATAGAAAAATACAATACAGATATTCCAGAAGCTGGGATTCTCCCCATGCCCTGAAGCAAGGTGTGGATAGCATACTCACAAACCAACATGGTCTCTTCTTTGCTATTGTTCATAGAGATTTGACTATGTCTTTCACTGTGAGCTATTTGAGGACAGGGGGAGCTTTCTACAGAGTCATCCTCATGAGACTTTAGCTTGTGTGCCTGAGTAGGTAAAATGCTCCTTTGATCAAAGTGTATATATTATGCAAACTTTCTGCCTTTAAACCTCTGATTTTTACCAAAATTTGAGTTCCCTAAAGTCTAGCTTTACATAGGAGGGCCTCTGGGGAAAACGACAAGCCTCTTACTTTCCTGAAGTAGAGGTGGCCACGAAAGCATCATCACGTGTTCTCTGGTGTCTTTCATGAAGCAGATGTCTTTGTTTAGGCAACTTTAATAAGTTGATGTATTTTTTTTCAATTTTGGAGAAATGCTGGATGAGTCCAGACTGACTGAAGTGGCCGAAGGCTAACAGGTTTCTATAATCGGACAATTTCTGCAACAATTGCTATCATGTCTGTAGAAAAGGCCACTTAAAAACAGAGCCCAGTGTGCAGTGACTTTAAAGCATTTAAGTGACATGAGAATAGACTGCTGCGTGTGTGGTGAGACAAGTGTGGCAGGCTTGGTGGCCTCAGAGAAAATCCTCAAGAATCCTCATTTATGTTCTCTATGTGAGTACCCTGGCAATGGAGGAGAGGGTTGGAGCAGTGTGACACTCAGGGGCGGGAGGCAATTCCACTTGATAATTCCACTGGCTTTTCAGCAAAGGTGGGTCTGTCTTTCTGTGAGTCAGAGTGATAACCTAGGCATGAAAGAGAGGGGTCTGCAGTAGACTTTCAGTCTTCCTGCTGAAAAAGTATGTGGGTATCAACTCCTTCTTAAGCAAAGCCAAGTGTAATTACATAGTGATGTAACAGTTTCATGTTTACTGAAAGCACAGTAACAGGTGGCTATATTATTTAAGTATAGCAGAGCAAGGGCTTTATAGGTTTCTTATTAAAACATGCAATTAACTAATTAACATAACATTAGTATCTTCCAGTCTGGTGCCAGTACCATGCATTTTTGTCTCAGAGATTGGACAGTTTTTCCAAAATGGTATTTGCCTGCCATTGTTCAGATGGATAAAACTAACATGGGCATTCTCCATCAAACTCCATGTAAATTCCTACAGAGGGTTGGTGATATGCTCAGCCTCATTGACTTCTGGGACCTTTATTAGATTCAGTACAGGGCATTCTCATACTTCGCTGTCGTGTTCAACAAATTTCTGTTGATCAAAGAATAAAAATCACCACGACCTTGAAACGTGGGCTTATATGTGTTCCTGTTTCTCATGAAAATTTACAGGTCATGGTCACAAGGGAAAATTACAGGCTGTGACCAAATTTTGAGTCTTCCCTTAGGGCATGTGATCTATTAAAGTCACAGTAACCTTACCCAGTGCTTGGGAAAGGCAACAGGGAGCCACAATTAATCTGTTGGGACTGGAGGCACATGGCTGTTACACTCAGCTTTCGCATCTCACCTACTGTGCCTGAAACATTGGTTCTGTTACATTATTGATTTAAAGAATTAGAACTCATCCTATCTTGTGATTGGAATAAGTATCTACTGCTAAATAAGTTACAATAAATATCTAACTACTGATAATCCACTACTAGATTAAAATTTTCCTACACGTTAGATTAAAGACAGATAACTATGGAGCATGATGTCTCTAGTGTCTAATAGTTTTAAAGGTTTATTTTATCTTTAATTATGTGTGTGTTTGTATGTGCTCACATGAATGCAGTTGCTCAAAGAGGCAAGGAGAGGGCTTTGGCTCTCCTAGAGTTAGAGTTGTACATAGTTGTGAGGCACTTGGGTGCTAGGAACCAAAATCAGATCCTCTGAAGGAATACCACACATTCTTAACTGCTGTGCCATTTCTCCAGGTCCAAGTGTTTAGCATTGGAAGGAGCTGACAATTTCCTATGTGCTTAGCTTCATCACTGAACTTTGATTTCCACACACATAAAACAGGAACAGAAAGACGGCCTCTCATTAGATGAATGTGAAGATTCAACAATGTTATTCAAGTGTTCAGACTCTTCCCTGACACAAGCTTGAAGCCAAGTGTGATGTCACTCACTGATGTTATTAATGTTGCTGTGGTAGTAGGGAGCTCTGTGCATGTTAGGATCTCAGTAAGAGATACACATCCACAAACATACATGTGGAGATGTGCATGTTTGGATGTAAAAACATGGAAACTCAAGAAAAAGACTCCATCTTGCTGACAGTGGATTGACTACATACCATACTTGGCAACTTCAGATCATTTCAGCCACAGAGAGGTTCTGGCTTCTCCAGAACATTTGGGCATTCACATAGTTTAGACATGTTCATGATTATTTTCTCTTGGGCCTGTTCTGAAGAAACAATTCCCCAAAGAAGTAAAGTGAGCATACCATTACCACTGTGAATATAACCTCTGTTGCTCATCAATGGTCATAGAAACTAAAGAATGTGTCTTGGAGACCCAGTGCAACTTAGGGGGAAAAATCACCATGTAGAATTGTACTGTGCTGATTCCTTCATAATTAAAGACCAGAACCAAAATATATACTGGACACTAACAAACCAACAGTTTTTCTTTTAAACTCAAATGAATACCCAATGAATCTACTTATATGCAATGAATTTATCTGATGTCTCCTCCAGTTTATATGCAATGGAGTTACCCCATGTCTCAACAGTTTACCTGAGCAAAACTCTCCCAGAATAAGAGAGAGGAAAATGAACAATTCTACAGGAGTTCTCTGGGTACTCATTGCAGAAAACACCTTCTGCAAGGACACCTGCATGTGTCCTAGAAGGCAAA